>PVKS010018392.1:0-40099 GCA_004027875.1 Aplodontia rufa
AGTTGTGTACGTGGTGCTGGGGTTTGAACCCGGGTCCTCGTGCTTGCCAGGCAAGCGCCGAAACCGCTGAGCCACCACTCCAGCCCTAATTCTCTCTTATGAAAAATCAGGGAGAGAAAAATTTTTAAAAGTGGATTTGGGGTCATCTCGAGTGAAGCCATTTCATCAAACTGTCCTTTTAACACAGTATTTTAAGAGGACCAGGTGGAGATATTCGCCTGGTCTTCACTGTTAGTGTTCACAACACGCTGATCCTTACATTGTGGTGTGTGGTGAGGGAGCAGGTGGTTGACAGATCACAGTAAAACAAAGAAACATCAGAATGATCTTAGTACCGATTGTCAGGTGCTATGATGGACAGTGCTTGGGCTCCCCTCCATTAGAAAGTCAGGGAAGGCTGCAGAGGAGCTGGCATCAGCCCTACCATGTGGCCCACTGGCAGGGCCTTCTTGACAGAAAGAAGGGTACACATGGACCTGAAATCAGAATGGTGTTAGGGGAGTGGGAGGACCAGAAAGAACATCTGTGAGTTAGCATCTGATGATTGCTGCCCACTCTGGTAAACATTTGTTTTAAAACCCAGTGTAGGGGTTGGGTGCAGTGGTGCATGCCTGTAATCCCTGCAGCCCAGGAAATTGAGGCAGGAGGATTGCAAGTTCAACGTCAGCCTCAGCAACTTAGCGAGGCCCTAAGCAACTTGCAGAGACTCTGCCTCAAAATAAAAAGAGTTGGGAGTGTAGCTCAGTGGCTTCTATAGCTGCTATAAGATATCATTGACAATATTAATTTTTATAAAAACAAGACCTTTAAACCCCAGAAATTTTACAGTATTTTGTAAATGAAATGGTGTGGGATATGGGTAGCCACAGAACTCTTGCACCATGTAGGAGCTTTTGGAATGCTCACAGCAAAGTGCCTAAAAGAATTATTGGGCTTAAAAATGAGTTTTGTACTTTTATTTGACAAAAATAAATTTGTGGAGCCTTCCTATAATAAGTAGCTCATTATTATATTACTAATGAACTTTTAAAAAAATCAGTACCTTGAATGAATGGGTGATAATTAGTGTGAAAGAAGCAACCTTGCAGCCCTGTAATTTCTGCTGTAAGAAAATATTTCGATGAAGTCTGGAAAAGTTGCGTTGTGATCTGATTTATGGTAAAAAATGATAATGTCATTTATAAAAACTCTCATGCCTACACAGAAAAAGATAATGGAATACCACCAATAGATGTTCACACATCAGTTTGCCAACTTCAATGAAACAGGCTAATTCCTTGAAAAGCACAAACTGTAGCAACTCATGCAATATAAACTAGATAATTTGTATAGCCCTAGAATTAAGGAATTTTAATTCTTAACTAAAAACTTCCTTAAAAAGAAGTCTCCTCACAGCTACATCAATGTTTATTGCAGCTCAATTTGCAATAGCTAAACTATTGAACCAACCCAGTTGCCCCTCGCTGGATGAATGGATTAAAAAATTGTGAATATATATATGTGTATATATATACATATACACACACACACAAACACACACTCAATGAAGTTCTACTCTGCTCTTAGAATGATATCATGGCATTTGCAGCCAAATGGATGGAAATGGAAAAAATTGTGCTGAGTGAGATATCCCAGAGACTTAGGGGCCAAATGTTTTCTCTCTTATGTGGAAGAGAGTGTAAAACCTAAGATACAATGAAAGTTAGCTGAGTTTAAGTAATAAACTCACATAGTTGAAATTTCACATAAGCTAGGGGAACCATACCTATTAAGGTGGGGGGGATAAGGGACGGAGACAGGCAAGGAAGGGATGGATAATAGATGTTATCAATACAACTGAGAATACTCAACTCCCATTAGAAGCCTAACTATACACAGGCAAAAAGAAACTCAGAAATGTAAAAAGTTAATATACATATGTATGTTCATTTCAAATTATAGTATGGG
This sequence comes from Aplodontia rufa, assembly GCA_004027875.1. Classification (NCBI taxonomy): domain Eukaryota; kingdom Metazoa; phylum Chordata; class Mammalia; order Rodentia; family Aplodontiidae; genus Aplodontia; species Aplodontia rufa. Next base: position 1,948 of record PVKS010018392.1, read on the forward strand.
GGGATTACAGAGGAGACATGAGTTCAGGGAATGGATGAAAGGGGGTAGATCCTGGACTAGGATCAGCCTTAACTTACTATCTCACTATGTCAATATCCATCCCTCCAATGTGTAAGACCATGTCAAACAAATAATGAAAAGTCTCCAGGTCCAGGTGATTTCCCTAGAGAATTCTACCAAATGTTTAAAAAAGAATTCACATCAGTTCTAACTTATCTCTTTCAGAAATAGAAATGGAGGGAGTACTTCTCAATTCATTTTAAGAAGCTGGAATTTCTGATGCCAAAACCAGACAAAGATAATACAAAAAAACCCACTTATGAATATAGACAAAAATTTACAAAATATTAGCAAATATAATTCAGCAACATATAAAAAGAATTACATATCATAACCAAGAAAAGAACATTTCAGGATGCAAAACTGGTTCAATATTTGAAAGCCAATTAGTATAATCCCTAATAGTAACAGATTAAATAAGAAAAATATATAAACACATCAACTGATGCATAACAAGTGTTTGACAAAATTCAATACACATTTATGATTTTGAAAAATTCTCCGGGGTTGGGGGTATATCTCAGTGATAGCATATCCAACTCTAAAAAAATAGAAAATAAAGAGGGAAGCTTTAAAAATTCTCAAGAAAACTAGAGACTATAACCAGAGGGAAACAAACCTAGAGCTAATATGTTTAATGGGAAAACACTAAATGGTTTCACCCTACAATCCAGAACAAGGCAAGGATGTCCTTTCTCATGACTTTTATTCAACACGGTACTAGTGATTCTAGCTGGTGAAATAAAGCAAGAAAGGGAAATAAAAGGCAAATAGGGGCTGGAGCAGTGGCTCAGCAGTTTTGGCACTTTCTTCACATGTGCAGGGACACGGGTTAGTACCCCAGTACTATGTACACAACAAAGTGTGTGCAACAAAAGGCAGTTGAAAAACTAAGTGAAATTGATGCCCTCTCTCTCTCGCTCTTAAAACAAAAGGCAAATAGATCAGGAAAGAATTAGGAAAAAAAAACTATTCCTATTTGCAAATTCCATGGTTGTCTATGTGAATATTCTAGCAAATCTACAAACAAAAAGTTTGCAAACTAATAAATTTCAGCAAGGTCAAAGGGTACAAGTTAACCTACAAAAGTCAATTACATTTCCAGATATTAGCAGGAAAAAACCACATTGACACTAAAATAAAGTACAAAACAGTTTACAAATGCTAAAAAATTACTTTTGTTCAAATCTAACAATATCACACGCAGGACTGGTATGCTGAAAACTGCAAGATGCTGATACTGATGACCAAAGATCTAAGTAAACGGACTTAACATGTTCATGGATGGCAATTTTCCCAAAATTGATATGCTAGTTTATTAAGTCCCACATTTTCAATTCTTTGAATATTTCCACAAATTTGACACAGTGCATTAAGATAGGTTAGCAATCTAGAGCTTATACATTATATATGTGTGTTTTTTTTCAAACACTAATAATTTACCTATTCTCTCAAAAGAATTCCAAGAACATACTATATATTTCAAAATAACCATAAGTGGTATATTTGTTGCTCATTTTTTTTTAATAGATGACACACACACGACTGTGGGACTTAATGGGTTAGTGAAATTTTTATCAAAAGTCACAAAAATCTTTATCTAGAAAAGATTACTCTAAAATTTATGTGGAAAAGCAAATGAAAAGTGAGATGAAGTAAGGGGATTTTTGAAGAATAAGAATAAAGTGGGAGGAATCATTCCACTCAGTTTTAAGACTTAGGACCATAATAATCAAGATGCGCATGTTTGATAGCAGGATAGTCACAGATTAATGGAACAGAATAGAGAACTAAGAGGCCCATATAAGAAACACCCGACTAATTTCTGAGAAAGGTGTAAAAGCAGTATTGTAGAGGAGGGATAGGCCTATCAAGAAGTGGTGCTGGAGCGAATGGGCATCAGCAGGGTGTAAACAGACAGAGGAATCGGTCTCACCTTGTGCTACCTCTAGCTCAAGAGTAGTTGTGGCCAGACATGTAAAATGTTAAGACAAGAGGAGAATTTCTTCAGGATCTCAGACTGGACACGTTCTTAAGACTTGACACCTAACATACAATCCGTAAATGGAAAATTGAACTTCATCAAGATGGAAAACTTGCTGTGAAAGATTGGTAAGAAGATCATGAAAAAATAAGCTACAGACTAGAAGACAGTACCTGAAAGCCATATGTCTAACAATTCTGGATATTCACACAGCCATATATTCCAGATACTTGTCTAGAATATATATTTAAAATCTCTCAAAATGCATCAGGAAAAAAAAAATCCCAAGCAATCTATTTACAAAATGGGCAAAATTGCAAGTAGAGATTTTGCTGAAGAAGATATACCATTGACAAACACACGGAAAGATGTTCAACATCAGGAACCATTAGGGAAATATAAATAAAACCACCATGAGGTATCACTGCACATTTAGCAGAAAGGCAAAAAAACAAACAAACAAAAAAAAAAAAACAAAACAGCAACAATGCTGAATGTTGATGCTGATACAGAGAAATTGTTCAAGCATTGCTAGAGGGAAAGCCAAATGGTAATGGTCTAGAAGTTTGTCAGATTCTTTAAAAACCAGACACACTACTACCACATGACTCAGCAGTTACACTCCCACACACGTTTGCAGGAGAAATGTTTTCACAAGAAAACAAAACCTTGTTACATATAGTTTCTATGAACATTGATGTACAACAAAAATCTACAAAGTGTTCTTCAAAGGGTGAATGGTTAAACAGTGACATCAATACTGTGGAATACTGTGCAGCAATAAAAGGGACCAAACTATTGATTCTTATAATTTGACTGAGTCTCCAGAGAATGCGTAGAAAAAGCCATCCCCCAAAATGACATACTGTAAAATTACATTTATGTAACATTCTTGAAATAATAAAATAATAGAAATGGAGAATAGCCCCTGTTGATTGCCAGGAATTAGGAACAAGGTGGCTGGGGGAAGTAGGTGCACTTATAAAAGAGCAAGAGGGAGTTCTTGTGATGAAATTGTTTTGCATCTTGACTGTAACAATGTTTACATTCCAGTTGTGATAGTAATAGTACTACAGTTTTGTAAGATGTTGCCTTTGGAGGAAGCTTCAAAGAGATCTCTCATTTCTTAAAACTATGTGGATGTGCACTTATCTCAAAAGTTTCACTTTAAAAATGATATTTGAAACCAAAATCTCGTTCAGTTCAAGAATCTGCTTTTGGAAAGTTGAAACTAGATCTGTATCTCTCACCTTGCACAAAAAGCACATAGAAATGGATCAAGGATCTAGGAATTAAACCAGATACCATACAACTGCTAGAAGAAAAATTAGTATCAACATGCCTGCATATGGGAGTTGGCAACGACTTTCTCAACATGACTCCCAAGAATTAAAGTCAAGAATTAATGAAAATGATGTTTTAAATTATAAAGCTTTTTTGCTCAACCAAGGAACTGGTCAAAATTGTCAAGAGAGAACCCACAAAATGGGAGATAATCATGGCCTGTGATTACTCCAACAGGGGATTAATATCCAAATTTGACAAAGAACTAAAAAAACAATATCAAAATCACAAACAATCCACTCAATAAATGGGCCAAAAAGCTAAACAGAAACTTCTCACAGAGGAAATGGAGCAAGCCAATGAATGAGAAAGTGCTCTAAATCACTAGTAAATCAGAGAAATGCAAATCAAAACTACATTAAGATTTCACTTCAGTCCAATTGGCAAAGATAAAGAATATAAACATTCAAAAATGCTAGAGGGGTGGTGGTGAGATAGGAACGCTAACACACTGTTGGTGGAACTGCAGACTGGTCCAGCTGCTCTGGAAAGCGGTGTGGAGACTCCTCAAAAAGTTAGGGATATGTCCACCATATGACCCAGCTATCCCTCTTCTGGGTATTTTCCCAGAGGAGTTAGAATCAGTACTTTACAGTGACACAGCAAATTCTGTGTTCATAGGAGCTCAATTTACCATAGCTAAATTACAGAATCAACCCAAAAGCTCTTCACTGGATGAATGGATCCGAAAGCAGTGGTATACGTATACAATGGAGTTCTGCTCAGCTATTAGAAACAATGTTACAGCCTTTGAAGGGAAATGTTTGTCAATGAAAGAAACCATGCTGAGTGAAGTTAGCCAAACCCAGAGTCAAGTGTCAAATGTTTTCACTGATTTGTGGAGGCTAAAGTTAAACCCATGCTTGGGTGAAAGGTAGACAAACTCATATTAGACTCACCAAAGGTATAGCACCACATAATCTGGGGTAACCATAGATATGTAGGGGGGAAGGAGAGAAGGGGACACATGGGGGTGGTGAAGGGAGGGAGGATAGGAAGGGATCTAGGGAGACAATAATGTAGCAGCATATTCTTTGCCCCCACCCAGAAGCCAAATAATACTTACAGAATCATTTGATTCTGGAAAATTCACGATCTTATGTGTACATATAGGGACATTTGTGCCTATGATGGGGGAATATGGAAGAATCAGGTGTCTGGAGCATGGGTAATGTGGGGGTGACACTGGCTGAGGATCAATGCATATCATTTTGTATGCATTTATGCTTGTACAATAACTCCTCACTTTAAAAAAAAAGGATCTGCTTTTGCTTCATTGTATGCATAAAAAGGGGGTGGCAAATCATTGTAGCCACTCTAGATAGAGGGGAGAAGTTTGAGTGTTAAAAAAAAAAAAAGTAGCTTGTTTTTCGCAATAATAAAAAAGTACACTCTAAAGTGAATATAAAATTTCTCTGGAGCACTGGGCAGCAGATCTTTCGAGCACACATTTTGCAGCCCGACCCTTAGCACGATGCGCATAATGTTGGTGGAACTCTGTCTTGGAACCCCTTCACCATTATCTGCCGTTGAACTGAGGGCAAGGGTGCCTCAGGAAGAACAAGCCAGGGGAGCTGCAGGAACCGATGTTTTACATTTTCTCTCCTTTTCCTCTTTTCTTTCCCTCTCTTCCTTCCCCTCCCTTTCACTCCTCTCCTTCTCCCAGTCTCTGCCTTCCCCGTGTCAAATCTTGAGATCCTGTTCCGGATTGGAATTTGCATGTACGCTCAGCTTTTAGCCACAAGATGGCAGGAGGTGATCAGCGAATCTGGCAAAGACCTGTCCTTCCCAGCTCAGTACAGGACCGCCCAGCTCTACCTCCAAGAGAGAAAACCTGCTAACATCTGGCCAGTTTGCTCTTCTCAGTAGGTTACTATGTAGAGAAATTTTTATTTTTTCTAGAGTTCGTTGTGAAACAATAAGAGGTGCTGGCAGCAGCAAGCGGATGTTGTGAATTTTGAGAGTGAAGGAAACCAGTAAGAAGGAGTGCTGTGGTTCTGCCTCTCCCTCTCCTTCTCCCCTGCTCTCAAAATTGAGGCTCTGATGTGACCTGCCTGACTGCGAAACAGTAGGAAGAGTACAGTGCACTGAGTGTGGCAGACAGAGGCGCTGTGTGGGAAGGTGGTTGTTGGTGTGCCTGTCTGCACCCCAGACCCACTCCCCACCTGCTGGGCACGCAGTGGTGTCCTGGTATCCCGGTAGCTGTGGACCAAGGCGTGAGGTCTCAACCTGCTGCCACATCTGATACCATTCTGCAGTGAAGTAAGACAGTGACACCAAGAGAGTTACAAGCATTCTGAAAAAGTTGCCCCACAGGTGCCAGAGTCCATGAAGAAAGCCATTTTCCTAGAAAGGGGAGGATTCTGGGAGGAACAGATTGGGAATTAGGAGCTGTAGCTAAGATCTCAGCCTTGCACTGAACAAACCTGACCAGCTCCAACTCGCTCTCCCATTGATGGGGGGTTTTTGAGATGAGGCCGGATTCTCTGCTCCCGCTGGTGAATGGAGTCTGGGCCGCTACAGATTCCAGCAGCCAAAACAGCCAGCTTCTAGGGTTTGCAGCCATTCCCAGTTAAAACTGGGAATTTGGGATGGCTGCAGGGATCTGCAGCCGAAAGTGTTAGCAGCTCTCCAGCTAAAAGCTGGGTGTTGCAGCTCTTGGTGTAGTGGAAATTCATCCCAGGAATTCGGCACCAATCTTCTGGGTCCTTGTCTCATGAATTTGAAGAATAAAATCCACGGACAACCACAGAAAGGGGAGTAAAAGGAGTAGGATTTATTTAGGAAGAGCAGAGACTCCGCAAGGCGGAGGGGCACCTGGAAGCAGGACACCGTCTAATGGAGGTTAGGCCAGGGGTTATGTAGATTTGGGGTAGGAGCATAATTAACATTCATGCAAAGCAGGCATTGAGAAATGCATCAACTCCATTGGTTAAAATCTATGTAAAGCAGGCATTGAAACTGCTCAGGAAAACCATTGGTTAAAACAAAAGGTGGCAAATACTTCCTAGTACCCACCAGTGACCACCCCCATCTTAGTTGGGAGAAGGGTTGAGCCTCAAGGTCTTTTTGCATTTGAAGGCCCTGGGCATGCCTGTGACTACCCCCACCTTAGTTGGGACAAAGGTGAGCCTCCTGGGCTTTTTGCATTTGAAGGCCCTGAGCATGCCTGTCAATCACTCTCTGCCTCTACCAGCTTGCTCTTGAATAGGGGACCTCTGTCCTGACTACCTAGCCATTTCACTGTCTCTCCTAATCTGTCTCACCATCTGGAAATGGGAGTGAGGGGCAAATACTCATTCTGATCTGAAGACTTACGTCAGCATGTGGAAGTGAGAGCTTTCCTCCAGGTCCTTTGTGTTGAGTTTCACCTTGTGAGGGTATGAGCACACCTGGTGAGTGTCCTCACCAGGGCAAGTTGGGGTCCCTGTTTAAGGAGTGCCTCTAGAACAGTAGGATATGCCACTTAGAGGAGAGTACTTGAGCAGAAGGCAGAGGGCTTAGGTCTCAAATGGGGGCTTCCTCCAGGAGCCTGGTGCTCCACTGCAGACATAGAAGAAAACAGCCTCTCGAAGACAGAATAGAAAATCTGGCTTGAAAGCACAGCCTGGGGGCACTTGCCTGGCATGGACGAGGATCCGGGTTTGAACCCTAGCACCATGTACACAAAAGTCTTGGAGCAATGAAAACCACATGAAAAACTAAAATAAAATTGATTCTCACTGTCCCTCTCTCAAAAAAAAAAAAAAAAAAAAAAAAAAAAAAAAAAAAAAAAAAAAAAAAAAAAAAAAAAAAAAAGAAAGAAAGAAAAAAAAAGAAAACCAGGCTTCTTGGGGCTGGAGCACTGGCTCAGCAGTTATAGTGCTTGCCTATCATGAGTGAAGACCCGAGTTTGAACCCCAGCACAACAAAGTGTCAGAGGAAACCAAGACGAAATTGGGGGAAAAACATAAAATTGATTCTCTTTAAAAGAAGAAGCTGGCTGGTTGGAGAACTGGCTCCAGTACTTTACTGGAGAAGTACTTTGGCCCCCACTGTATGGCTGAATGCACACGAGGCACCCTGATGTTGGCCACTTTGTAAGGGACAATGGCAGCTGGTAGCTGCAAGAGTAGGGAGCCCACAGCAAGGGGGTTAATGAGGATTCACACCAACCCCAGTAGAGACAGATGTCAAACAGCATCCCTGGATGCTTCTAGCAAGTATGGCGGTGGTGAGGGGTACAGGGAGTCTTAGGAGACTATTTGGCTCAGGTTGCAAAGTAGACCAATTCAATCCTCCCTGGTTAATTGCGATTCACACAGGCAAAACAATGGGATGAATACCAACTGCATTCTCCTTTGTCTGGCCCTGGTGTCACCTGCCACGATAGTTCTGAAATTTTTATCCTTTCAGGAGAAAAATGCTCCACCTTGCTTCTCATCCTTGAGAGGACTAACTTTCAGCAACTATTGAATTTTTCAGTCATGCAAGATTAGAATGAGGGAAGTGATGCTGGTTTTTAAACCCAGAATAAATGTTAAGGACTTTATTATGTTGCTCATCTCTTATTAAACAGGGATGTTTATTCCCCCAGCTGAATCCTTCCTATGACAACGAAGGCAGAATGCAAAGATGTCAAGCCCTTTATCCACTAAAGAAGTATTTCCTTGCTGTTGAGAAAGTGTTGGCATTTTTCCTTAGCTTCATCCCCAAAGAAAAGGAAGCCAGGTATACAGGAATGGGAATAACTGTCAGATTAAAAAAAAAAAAAAATACCAGTGTATATATTTTAAAGAAAGGGAGAGAGAGAGAAAGAGATTAATTTTATTTAGTTTTTCACGTGGCTTTTGTTGCTCTGACACTTCGTTGTGTACGTGGTGCTGGGGCTCAAACCCATGTCCTTGTGCATGCCAGGCAAGGGCTGTAACCACTGAGACACCACTCCAGCCCCTACACCGGTATTTTTTGCCCAATCTTTCTGCATGTGAGGGTCCTTTTTGATGTCAAAAGGTACCCCTGCTCCTCCCAAATTGTGGCTCCATTTTTGTGTTTCTACTTTATTATACATTGATGGGGGAAATTTCATAATGATAGATATTTTTAACAGCCCCTACATACCATTCGAAATAGTAACACAGAAGTTCACATGATGCTGTTTTTCATCTCAGGAAATGTTTGGAGGATGCTGGCAGAACTTCTGTGACAGCTCCATTAAAACCAGAAGGGAAGAAAGCTGAGATACATCCCTACCCTTAAAAAATCTACCATATTGTTTAAAAAAAAAAAAAAAAAAAAGGGCCCACACAGGGCTTAACCTAACAGCCTTGACATTAACACCCCACCAGGCAACCGCAACCGAGATCTTCCAGGCAAAGCAGGCCATGACTTGGCCTTGAAATAGTGCCCTCCCACGGTCACCTCTGGAAGCCTTGCTAAGTAACCGAGGACAGGAGAAGAAGAGGATCAGGATGTTTGGCAGACAGATGTGCCAACAGCTGCTGTAGCCAGCCCTGGTAGGGGCAAGGGGCAGAAGTGAGATAATGCGTCACTCTCCTACCTTAGCACCTCCACTCCACCTTTCCCTGATCCTTGAGAAACGCAAACCTCCTAGGTAGAAATAGCCTGGAGGAGCCCACCAGGCAGTTTCAGGATCCTTCTAGCACTTTGAAAAATAGATTTCACCTCTTTGCTCAGAAATTAGTCCTCTTCTCTGGAAAACTCAGAGGGAAGTGATAAAGAAAAAGCAAATCAGCAGCCTGATCTACCTCCCAAGCCCAACCAGGGGCTAGACTTTGGTTAGTGAGGAGGGAAGGTGTCTGTTTCCCATCCCACCCCTGAGGGACAGGCCCTACAGTCCCAGGCTTTCTTTTGGAAGGGAAAGGCGCTGTCATGTGAGTGAGATTGGGTACCCCAACTAATCACAGACAGTTGAGCAAAGAAAAAATTTGTATTTTACACTTGAGTGAGGCATGGGAAGGAAATATGATTGGGAGATACCCCTAATAAATCACAGGTTACCAGAAGTTTAGTAGAGCCCAGAGCTGGGCCCAGGTAAGAAAATGAGACCTTCCTGAAGAGCATCTCTAAAACAGGAAGAAAAACCACCAGGAAGAGTTCCTGTAGCAATGCTAACTCAGCAGAAGCAACCATCTCCTAGAGCCGGAGATTTTCTAGCATGAGAAGCCAAATGAATCTGGTAACTTCGTTAAAATATTTTCTTCTTCTTTGCACTCAGAAGCCTTTGGCAGCTTTTATCAGGGCCATAATTACATTAGCTACCTGCAAAAGGCTTCAATAAAATTAATGTAATTTTCTATAGCTCCAATGATTTGCTGATTCTGTAAAAGGTCAGAGCCTGCTACCAGTGGCATTCTCTGTAGACAGGGACTTAACCATGGTCTGTTTCTGTGCCCAGAGACATCCACGTATGGGGACATACCTTTCTTTCACATTTACTGAGTGCCTACTATATGCTGGATACACAAAGGCCGATTAGACACAGTCCCTGAACTTTTAGTCTAACAGGGAAACAGTGAAGATGACCCTACCCTAAAAAGTTCTAAAGGCAGTGGTTTGAAAATGTTGCACCATGAAGAAATAATAGACACCCAAAAAATGTGTGATCACGGGAACTAGAACTGTTCTGTGGCGTTTTATCCATCAATGACATGGGCTGGGGTCTTGTTTGTAAATGGGTACACACAGAAGGTGTTTGATAAGTTCCTGTTGAAAAAAAATTAACTCAGTCACAGAGGAATGCTAGTGCCAGCAAGGGCTTCTATGCTCCTCAGGTCCAGTCCCTTCTATTTCATGGAGAAGGAAACTGAGACTCAAAAAGGTCGCATGCGCTGGGTGAGTGGAGAACGGAAGCAGAGTACAATATAGCAGCCAGCTCCCCCACCTGCCTCTCCCCCACCTTGATGCCTGACCTAGGCCTTCAACAAATGCTTTTTTATTTGGCATTAAGCTGTGAACTTCTCCCTAGGCTCTATGTATGTCATGTACTTTCCTTAATCCAGCCTTTGTCCTCTAGTAGCTAGAGTAAGAGAGGGACCTAGATAAATCCTTAAGGCTGAGGTGGGAAGGGAAGAAAATGGATTTCCAAACATTAAATGAAATAGGGTCAAGTAGTTACAGGAGGGTTTAGGAAAAGTCTCTTATTACAAGAGAATATGGTTTTGTTATGTTGTTGCTTCGTGATCCTTCTCCAGTGTTCCCTTAGGTGTTGAAATCTGTTAGCTAAAGCAGGATGTGTGCGAGGTCAGAGCTAGAACTACTCTCGGAGAAGGGACTCCCTGGGCTGCAGGCAACTCACCTCCAATTCAGCCAACCTCGAATGACAATAGAGGAGCAGAAGGTGGGGGTGGAGCCTGCCAAGCTGCCGGTGCCGTTGTCCAGACCTGGATTCAAGTCCAAGCTCTGTCATGGCTCTCAACAGAAACCTCAGACCTGGGATCAACCTTCAACTTCCTCATTTATAAATCATCTCCTTTATAGGGATATTGTGATTTCATGAGGAATAAACACACGTAGAAGCTTTTAGGGCAGGCACTGCTTCTTAGTAGGTGTTGAATAAATCTAAGCTAATCTGAATTGTTTAAATCCATCATCACTAATAGAAGAAATATTAAAAAAAAATTAAACAGTCCAACAAATCTAAGTGCTAGTGAGAATGTGGACAAGCAGAACATTCACTAGGTCTGAGGAGAGTGTAAACTATACAACCATTTTGGAGAACGATCTGGCATTGAGTGGAGGGGAAGATGCGTGTGGCTAGAATTAAGTGTATTCAAAACTCTCGAATGCGTGACCAGGAATGTTCGGTACAACAGCGTTCATAATCTGGAAACGACTCAGTTAGCTACCATCAGAGTAGATAAATGAATCACCATGGAGATGATAGACAGCTGGATAACCATTCACAAGATAGACTACTATATGACCATGAAAATGATTGAGCTACAGCAACAACGGTGACAAACAGTATTGAGAGAAAGAAACGAGAGCTGGGAAGTTTATTCCATTCATATAAAGTTCAAAAGCAGGCAAAATGAAATTAGTGTTTAAGGATGCAAACACAGGTGGAAAGCTGTAAAGAAAAGCAAAGAAATAAGTACCACAAAGGTTAGGGGAGTGACTCCTTTTAGGAGGACAGAGGAGGATTTTGATGGTGGGGAAAAATACCCTGGGGGGAGGTGCTAGTAGTGATCTGTTTCTTGACCTGGCTGGTAGTTATACCTAGGTATCTGTTATCATTCATTAAGCAGCACTATTAACATACACTATAAACTAGCCTGCAACTTATATATGCATGTTTTATTTCTTGATAAAAGTGGAGAAAAAAGATCCAGTTGCCTGTACAGGCCTGTAATCCCAGCAACTTGGGAGGGTGAGGTAGGAGGATCGCAAGTTGGAGGCTAGCCTCAGCAACTTAGCAAGACTCTAAGCAACTTAGCAACACCCTTTCTCAAAGTAAAAAATAAAAAGGGTTGGGAATGTGTCTCGTTAGTAAAGCACCCTTGGGAAAAAAGTATACGCTGAAGACAGGCGTACTTTTCTCATAGATGTAGGACAAATAAAAAATATAGGTGTCTTGAAAAATAGCTTAAATGCTTTTGTTTCATATTGGATAAGTTGAATGATTCAAGGCCAATAAACATTTCCTATCTAAGAGTAAGAAATAGCATTAGGGAGCAATACATTAAGGACTTCTGAAGGAATTTTCCAAGCCATCTAACATACTCATCTTCTGAGTATATCTTCAATGCAGAAGAAACATCGACATATGAATTTTGACCAGGCCTATTCAAATATCAACGTACAAATGTGAAACAGTGGAGGGGGACTAACTAAAAACATGCAGATGAATTAGTTTTTATACTTTTGAGAAAGGAATATAATTATGATAGTTCACTTAGGGATCAATGAGCTTTTTTTTTTTTAATCAATTTTTATTGAGTTCACATGGCTTTGGTTGCTCTAATACTAGTTATGTACGTGGTGCTGGGGTTTGAACCCATGTACTCGCGCATGCTGGGCAAGCGCTGTAACCGCTGAGCTACTGCTGCAGCCCCGGGATCAATGAGTTTGAAACAACAATTTGTTGCTAATATCAGGCTTATGGGGGATGTCCAAACGACTATATCTTTTAGACTGGACCTCCCAGAATTTTTTTTGCCAGTGTTTCCCCCCAGATCTAGTCTGATTCTCTATGTAGTGGTAAAAGAAGTTGACTTGTCACTTAACCCAAAGTTATCAGATATGGGGGGCTGGCAACAGTGGTTGCCAAAAACAGTGGTTTTTGAGGCCCCTGACCTTTCCATTAGGCCCTTTCCTCTGCTGCCGTCCATTGGAAAAAACCAGCCAGTTCAGGCCACAGCCTCTCTCCTTAGGTTCCTTATATGTCACATGGACCCTTCTGGTCATAGTCGTCATGACAACCTAGTCCCTCTTTAACAACATATTTTTATTGCACAACAAGTGGAAAGAAAGGGCCCACCTCATCTTTTTACTGGTTGGCAAAATTCCCCCAAGAGTTTCACTCTCCAAGGAGAGCAGGAAGGGTTGACCCAAAGTGACTAGGTTTGGCCAAGGGCCCCTAGGGTTTCCGTTCAATTATGGAATTATTTGCTGGGCTTCATTATTTGTTTGCAATATACAGATTTTATCAAAAGTCATTTCAAATGTTTAAAACAGCCCTTAGATGCTCCATTTGAGAAGTGGGATTGCGAAAGGACTCGGGTGCTGCGTGAGGGTGTGAAGCGCAGATGTTGCGCTGTCATCAGATAACTTCTGTCTGGAGGCCTTGACACTTCCTCCTCACATATGTCTCTTTGTGATTTTGTCACCCATTTTGGTGGCTTCAGCTGTCTTTCCAGAAATGAGAACAAGAGGGCCCAGAGACATGATATTAAAGGAATGTGAACTCTTCCAGGGAGTAGGGAAGGAATGAAGGAGAGTCCTTTCTAACACCTGAAGAGCTGCCTTTTGGGCAGAGCGATCCAACTGTGGACCAGAGATGATTTGAGGCCTGATGTGTTGAACGCCATCTTTTGGGGTGGGCAGAGAAGGGCTCACAAAACCTGTCCACTAACACTCCAGGACCCCTGCTCTGATAGGCCACCAAGAAAGGCTCCACCAGGACCCGAATTGACAGACAAGTTCCTTTAACAAAGGAAAAACTTTCTTCTAAGACATTTGAACCATCCGCAGTGAGTAGCATTCACACTCAACTTTACCATCTTCATAGTGACCGTGGTGTCCTCTTCCATATGTTTCTGTGCCAGTTTGCTGTATCATGTGTGTAAGCCTCATACGTTGCTAGTTTGAGAATTTTAAACTGATGTTCACATTACATTTTCAAACTTGGTCAAAATTCCTGTTCCCCTCCCCTCCCATTATCCTCACGTTTTATAGGTTTACTCCATTTCCAGGTGTGGTTGTGGGAGAGGTGATAATCAGATTTAATGTCCCTTGAGCCCTAAATCATTCTCCAGTGGGGACTTTAGTACCAAGCTATACAGAAAACTTCGCACATTAGTACAGGTGCCTAAATGCACCAGGGAGATGAAAGAGTAATGAATGGTTCCACATGGCCTTGATTTAAGTGCCGCATCAATGTTTGAAAGTAACTTTTATTTAAGATTCAGATAATGAGACATTTTAAATAGATTTCCTAACAAGCAGGCATGGATACATGCTCACTTTGCTAGTTTTCTCAAGATGGGAAATGGAATAGATGGACCACTACAAATCTCAACACCATCTACTAGACGCCCGTGTCAGCCAGCAGCATGGATAATTCCAACTTCATGTCTTCTTTCTCCTGTCTTACAATAGGGGTTATTTTTTTAAATTTACATTTTAAAGATGTAGTCACAAACTCTCATTCTTTTGATTTTCAGAAGAATTGAGTACTTCTTTCAACTGGTAAAATAACAACCTATAACATGTTAAGCCTGGCTCCTGACTCTTCAAGGACTTAAAGTCCAGTTGGCAAGAAAAAAGGTAAAAGCAAATAAGAAGTACTTGGATTTCTATGCTCAGTTAAAAAAAAAAAAAACAAAAACAACTTTTATTTTTAAAAAGAGAGAGGGACAGTGAGAGAGACAGAAAGAGAGAAACAACTTTATTTAGTTTTTCACATGGCTTTAGTTGCTCTAACACTCAGTTGTGTACGTGGTGCTGGGGTTTGAACCCTGGTCCTCGTGCTTGCCAGACAAGCGCCGAAACCGCTGAGCCACTGCTCCAGCCCCCAAAAGTTTTTTTTAATAGTTGAATAGTTCCTTTCTTGTATTTCAAGCTTCTCTATCATTTCTGTAAACATGTTAAGCACACTTTCTTCCTCTGCTTATTCTAATATCCACTATGTATGTCTGACCTTGTCTTTTGTTTCTTTTCTTATTTAGAGCCTTGCTTTCTTGTTTTGTGTTTTCTGATTGTGAGCTTCTGTTTTTGAAATGTCATTGGTGGGCATTCTTTGAGGCCTAGGTTCAAGATACTCCTCCAGAATAGATTTGTCTGCTTCTGATAGTTTCTTAGAGCACTATAGCCTGGGACTCATGAAGCTTTTTCAATAATTCCATGGTATCATGAATTTGAGTACTAATCTTACACGCAGACCACTTCATAGTTGTGAATTATCAAAGAAGAATATTTTTATATTCTTCATCTAGCACCATCATCAAGACAGGTGAATTTTTCTGGGTTCCTTCTTGGCAAAAACAAGTTAATTTCACTTTCATCTTTACCTCGGCCCTGTAGAGTACCAGTTTCATGGGGAAGGTTGTTATTCTCCTGATCTCAGAGGGCCTAGGGGATTTATCTTCTGTCTCTTAGATCTTACACACTGGTCAAAGTGGAAACACAAGGACATTGTTGTTTGACAGATGTTTTAGGAACTTGGTCATTGACTAGGGGTTCCACCTTAGTTCTGTTTTGGTCTGTGATTTTCTTACTTTCCTGCCAGCTCAATGACTTTTTTTCTTTAAAGAGAGGAACAGTAAAAGAATTAATTTTAGTTTTTCATTTGGCTTTCATTGCTCTGACCCTTCGTTGTGCGTGTGGTGCTGGGTTTGAAACCAGGTCCTTGTGCATGCCAGGCAAGCACTGTAACCACTGAGCAAACACGCCAGCCCTCCATGACTCATTAAAAAAACAAAACAACAACAACAAAAAAACCCAAAAAAGTCTTACCTAGCTTTATTTATTTTACTTATGGTACTAGGAATTGAACCCTAGAAGTTTTATCTCTGAGCCACATACCTCACCCTTTTTATTTTTTACTTTGAGACAGGGTCACACTAAGTTATTTGGGGCTTTGATAAGTTGCTGAGGTTGGCTTTGAACTTGTGATTCTCTTGTCTCAGACTGCTGTGTCACTGGGATTATAGTGTGGGCCACTGTTCCCTGCAGCTTTAGTTTTTGTATGTATATTTTGTTTGCTGCTTTTCCTCTTCTTTTTCTGTTTGTCAGGTTTAGTTTTCATTAAGAGGTTTATATTTACAAAAAACACATTTACTCCACCGTATTAAATTGAAGTACTTTAAAAACAGGGTTAGATTATGCATTATCAATTGCTAAGTAAAGTCAAGCGCTTCTGTTGTCCTTTACTTTTTTTTTTTCTTCTTTTTTCGGTACTAAGGATTTGTCCCAGGGGCACTTTACCACTGGGCTAGAGCCCCAGCTCCCCCACTTTTTTATTTATTTGTTTTTTGCTAAGTTACTTACGGGTCTTAGCGAAGTGGCTGAGATTGGCCAACCCTCCAACTGTAATCCTCCTTCAGCCTCTCAAGTCACCCTAGTATGTGCCACTGCGCTCCACTGTTGTCCTTCACTTTTTGTCCAGAACAAATCTTCCCCAGAATGTAAGATAGTGGCTGAGTGGAGTAGGGGTAGGGGTGTGCTGGTTAACTTTCTCCAAGAGAAAGGAAGGCAGAAAGAAAGGCGGCAGATTTGATGAGGAGCATTGGCCGCTTTGTGGGGTACATACGCCCACAGTAGTCCGCTGCAGTCTACGCGAGATGAGCGCATCCTCTCTCCCGAACTCAAGCGAACTCCAACGCGCCAGCGTAGGGTAGGAGGTCCACTATAGGGTGGCTAGGTTAAATAAATGCCCAGAGATCAGGCAGGAGGCATAAATGAGGGAAGGGGGCCCAGGAATGAACTAGAGAGCACATAACCGCCATGCGAACATGTCATGCCAGTGCTACCAGATCTTCCCATGTTTCAAGAGCTAGAAATCTAGGGCTGGAGCCGTGGCTAGGTGGCCGAGTGCACGGGTTCGGACCCCAGCGCCCACGTGTACAGCTAAGTGTCAAACCAACAAACTCAGTGAAAATTTTCTCTCTCTGTCCTTCTCTCTTTAAAAAGAAAAAAGGGGGTGGGGCTGGAGCGGTGGCTCAGCGGTTTCGGCGCTTGCCTGGCAAGCACGAGGACCCGGGTTCAAACCACGTACACAACTGAGTGTTGGAGCAACTAAGGCCATGTGAAAAACTCAATAAAGTTGTTTCTCTGTCTCTCACTGTCCCTCTCTTTAAAAATTTAAGAAAAAAAAAGCTAGAAATCTAGATTTTAGGTGAAATTTCCCTTTTTTTAAATGTTTGCAATAAACTAAAAACTTCAAAAACACCTGAGAAGGTTAAAAAAAAAAAAACAACAAAAAACCTTGTGGGGCAAATTTGGCTGGACAACCACCAGCTCTGGACTGGCTGCAGATGTGCTGGGGTTGCATTTGCTGCCTGTTCCAGGCCTTCTCTCAAGGAGTATACAGGTCCTTTTCTCTAGGCCAGAGGGTGGGGAGGCAAAGCTGGGTTGAGGGTGGAGTGTACACCTTGGATTCGGACAGACCTCAGTTCAAATTCTGGGCCTTCCACTCACTGTGTGACTTCAGGCAAATTTCCATAAAGTGAGGGATAGTCCCTGCTGGGGCAGGTAGTTCTAAACTGAGATGTTTTGTGTATAGAACTGCCTCCATGGGTGTAACCAGTTAAAGGCTTCCTCCTCATTTGTAGCAGGAACAAATCAGCCAAAGCTGAGGGTATACATTGGAGTGTGTAGCACAGGGAGCCCCTGTCTCAGTGTTCTGTACCTTCTGTGCCTTTGATTTCCTTGGTAAGCATTAGAAAAAAATGTCATTGCTAGACCTTACCTTCAGAATTGCTAATTCAGTTGGTTCAAGATGGCGCCTGGGCCGTACTAAATTTAATAAGTTCCTTAGTACAGCACTGTTCTAATCCTAAATGCTTTAGATTCATACTCTCAATTAACCCAATTCTTCCAACAATCCTAGAAGACATTAGTCTCATTTTATGGGTGAGGAATTGGACTGACTTGTTGGCTAAATAACACACCCAAGTCACATAGCTGGTCAGTGGGAGAATCAGAGGTAAACTCAAACTGTGTTCTTAATTCCCATGTCATTGAACCTACCTCCTAAGGTCTTTGTGAGTCTTAAATGCTGCAAGTAAAAGTTCAGGTCCTGGAACATGTTAAGTGGCAAATAAAAGTTAACTATCATCACAACCTTATAATACCAAGAGAATTCTTCCCAATTTCATATCTACCCAATTACATTTTGGGTAAACATTTGCCTGTTTTGTTCATTTATATGTTCCATCCCCTTCTCCCCCAAAATATGCATATACTTCCTCCAGATGAACCACCACACACTCATCCTCACAACCTGGGTAGATTTTTCAGGGTTTGGCATGCTTGATGGCTGCAAAGGGGACGAGAGGACAGGAGCTCCAGATTCTCTTGGAAAGGGTGTTGATGAAACTTGCCTGGAATGACACCCCAAAGTTCACTCTGTACTTTGGTACATAGTGTTCTACTAGAAAGTTTTCCATATGTGACTGGTCTGCTGAGGAGACAAAGCAGAGAAAGAGACTGATGAAGGTGTCAGGGGAGAAGCTGTATAGACCTGCATGCTGGGGATTTTTTTTTTTTTTAACAGTTGGTCACAATCTATTGATATGGACACAGAAGCCACTCCAAGAGGAAACTCAGGAGTATATTCAGTCCCCAGATTTGGGCTCTGGAGTCAGATGGAAGCCCTGCTGGCCTCGGTGCAAGGAGCACTGGGGTAGTCTGCAGGTCTGAGTGGTGGCTCCTCAAGAGGGAGAACCCCTGCGTCTATCAGCACTAACCCCCACAACTAATGACGAATTTACTCTGCTTTTTTCTGGTAAAAAATTTTTTTCAGTTTTTCTTCTTCCAGTGGCTGAATTTACAGAACACATTGAAAAATTTCCACCTTAAGTCATTTGTAGAAATAAATAGGATGTAAAACTGATTGAGAAGGAAAGTTTTGATAAAAAAAATTCTACCTCTAAGGTAACGCTGGGGGCTGGAGCGGTGGCTCAGTGGTTGGATTGTTTGCTTGGCATGCACAAGGACCTGGGTTCAAACCTCAGCACCACATACACAACTGTGTGTTGGAGAAACAAAGGCCAGATGGAAAAATAAAATTGATTCTCTAAAAAAAATATTAAAAAAGGTATTGCTGGTATTCTTTCTCAATAATCCTAACTTACTGAACTTTCCTATAATAATAAAGCTGAGGGTGGGTGGGAAAAAGTGGAGAAGGACCAAGGAGGCCTACAGGGGGAAAGTAAAGGTCAATAATTTCAAATTAAAAAGGAACAATCACTGAGGTTCAATCCTTGTGTTCTCAGTTTGCCCGCAGGGACAAATTACAAGCGTAAATTCTTTGGGTGAAATGGACTCTAAACAAAGCTAAATATTTATAGCCACTACCATCTGGAGGTTTTTGATCAATTCATTTGATGCTTATCCAACACTATATGTGTGACCTCTTGATTTATCTTGTACTGCTTTCAAAGCTTTGAAGTATTTTACTTTAAAATATTTTTTATGCTCCCAACTAAGACTGTAAAGGTCTGTCAGATAAATGGCTTTATTATGTGCTTTTCCTCTCTGAGAGGGTCACATGGTTTTAGAGAAGTCACTGAATATAACTCCTCCTCATTATTTTGGAATGCCCTTGGAATATGCATTCTGTAAATGAACACTCAACATGTTTATAGTGAAAATCTAATGGCTGAGAGCCCAGCCAGTGTAAACACATTCTTTCTACTTCTGCAGGTCTGCACTCTAATGACAAAGGATTGCCTAGATATACAGAACAAGCGTTGATTTCTTTTATAGCGTGCTGTATTTAAAAATCAGCAAGTGAAAATACTTAGGATTTTTCGCTACATTCGATGCAAACCCCTGGGTGATTTAGTCTTCAAAGTCTTGGTGCAAAGTTCAACATCAGATTCTGGGTAGTAAGGTCTTAGCACTGACACCTGAAGGTGAAGTGTGGTCAAACACCACCGTCTACACTACCAAGTTGCATATCACAGTCAAACTCGGATTCTCAGAGGAGCAGGCCCTCAAGAAAAGGACAGGGACGGTTCCTCAAGCAGAGGTGCAAAATCAAGAAGAGCCCCGTTCCCCAAACCTCCCTTTCCAAAGACAACCCAAAGTAGAAGCATATTTGTATAAGGGCAGAGCACTGTTTGGAGAACTGCACACGTGGACTGGAGAAGTTCCGAACAAGGGAGTTAAGGCATTAGATCTCATGGGGCGCTGAGAGTCCGCCTCGCGGTCAAGGTAAGTGTGCAAGTGAGTGTCGTACGTAAGATCTCAGGCTTGGCACAGTCTCCAGGTCAAGGACCAACAGGCAGCTTTGTTCCTTGCAGAAAACCAATCAGGGAGCAAAGGCTGCTACGTAAGGCGGCCAGCACCCGTCGTCTCTTGGCGGCTTGGGCAGAAGGAGAAACGTGCGTTCAGGCTCCCGGGCCCGATCCACCGGCCACGCAAGCAGCGTGCCTCTGGGACAGCCTTGCCGCCTCTCCAGCAGTGCTTGCAAAGGCAGCAGCGCGGGCCCCGCCGCGTCCCCCAGCCAACGCCGGCAGCCCCAAGCGCCCGCCACTCCGCCGCGCAGCTAGCCCCACATTCTATTTAAAAATATCACCCACGTGCGCTGGTAAACAAGCGCGCGCTGCTCAACCGGCCGCGCGCCTGGGGCGAACCCGTGCAGAGCGAACGCGCCCGTCCTCCTCCCGCACGTGTCTGCCGGCTCCACCCGCCCTGCTCCAACGCCCAGTCCCCGCCCCCGCGTTCGGCTCCGCCCCTCCTGTGCCGCCCCCAGCCCCGAGCCCGCTGCTCCCAGGCCCTAGCGCCGAGCGTCCCAACAGGCGTCCGCTGAGTGCTAAGTTTCCTTCTCCGACAGCTACTCATCGCAGCGAGACCTGCCATCGCAGGTCTGCTCCTGCCTCGCCTCCTCTGTTCTCTCGTCTCCCCTTTTAGTTCTCCAGCCTTCCGCGCGCGAAGGGCTCCCTTCTGGAGCGCCCTCTTTCTTGGCTTTCCTCCCTCCCCTCCTTCCTCCTTTCGAATTTTACTCGATTGTTTATTATTTGCTGGGGGGGCGGGGGTTGGGGGCGGAGAGGGGCGTCTGGGACCTGGAGACTGGTGGCTTCGGCCAGTCAGCTTGCGGCGTGGCTTGACGAGTAAGCGGCGCAGCGAATGGAGACGCGGCGCTGAGCTCCAGGGTCACGCGCGTGTGGAGACAATGACATCATCTGTTTGTACGCGTCGAACTAGCTTGGTGCAGGGGCGGGGCCTCGCGTCACTTGATTGACGGGTCCTGGGCAAAGCCCGGGGCCCGGAGTCAGCTGGGTGGGCGGACTCCTGCTTAAGCTCGGCTGCTAGACCTTTTTGTGTATCAGATAATGTTGCGGAGCATGCTTCTAGACTCTGGAATATGTCCGGTGACTTAGATTTTATTTAAAAAAAAAGAATATTTATGAACCAAAGTGGGTAGGACAAATGAAAATGATTTTTTTTTAAACCTAAGGCATCTTTAAAAAAGTCATAGCAGTGAAAGGTTTTGCTGTCATTTACAGGTTAAAATAAAATTGTTTCCCACTTTCAGCCATGCGGTATCTACTCGAGTTTAGGACTGAGGAATAAAATTTTTGAGTTTACACTTCGTTTGCCATGAAATTCATGAAAAAGTGAAACCATTGTGATCTAGTGTTCAAGATAAGGGAACTCGGTGCACACCTTTTGGTGTTTAATCAAATCTGACGGAATCGGCTTATCTAAGTCTCGCAGGCACCAACATCTTCGCCGGTCAGCGTTTCCACGCAGTGGTAACCCTTGCCGTCTCTGGTCAGCATCTGAAGTAGGGTGTTACCTAGTGTCCGGTTCTAATAGGGACTCGGATATCGGGTAGTTCCCAGAACCTGGCGAGCGGACCCACAGGCCCGGGACCCCAGATGCCGAGAGCCCCTCCTGGAGTGTCGGGATGGCTGCACTACTGAGCTCTGAGGGTTTGGGGATCTGGGCCCCTCCGTCTCCTCGGCCAGCGCTGTGCTTTGTTGTCGGTGAAACTCCGGGAGGGAGGAGGAGCCCGGCGGGGAGGTCTGCGGGAGCCCGCCGAGTTCTGGCCGGTTGCGCGCACCCCGACTCCCACGCCCGCAGCTCCGCGGAGCTGGGCCGCGCAGGCGCGCGCGAGCATACACGCGCACTAACACACGCACACCACCACACTCAGGCCCCCGCCCCAACCCTCCCCCTGGGCGGAGATCCGCCCGCCCGCCGTCATCCTAGGTTGAGGCTCCCTGCGTGTGTCTATAACTTTGTGCTGCTGCCGCGGCCGCCCTGCTCGTGGAAGGGAGGAGGAATGTGGAAGGCGGCGGCGCACAGGCTGACAGGCTGTTCCTCGGGCGGGCTGCGGCGGTGGCCCGAGCGCCTCTCCTTCGCCAGGGTTGCACGTCCCCTTCTCGCTGTGCCCCGGACCTGCGCGGGATTGTGCGTCCTCCCGCCTCGTCCCTGAAAGGGAAGGAACCGAGGTAGGCGCCGGAGCTGTGCAGCGGGCGGCCGCCTTCCCGGTGACTCCGGATCTGCTTCCGAGCTGGGCCAGGCTCTTCCCTTTTTCCTCCCCGTGACTCGGTGTGCGCGCCCCCCTTCTCTCCCGCTAGTGTTTTTAAAGGACTTGAGGGAAAGGGGAAACTGTCAAGATGGCAGCAGCGGGAGCAAGGAGGCGATGAACGTGCTGGTCCGGGTTTCCTGGCAGCCCGGGAGACTTGGCACTTCCCGACCTGTTGGAAGATTTATGTTCCGACTTGCTCCCTCCTTCCGACCCTGACTGGGAAGGGGCGGAGGGCACTACGTCCGCGAGAAAATAAACCACACCAACCCCCGAAGTGGTTCTCCCTGCAGGGCTCGACCCTTTGCGAACACCCGCCGAGCTACTTGACCCCTTCTTTCATCTTTCTTTTTTGGAAGTGACAAGGGCCTGTCTGAACCTAGACCCCGGTTCGATCTCCCCGGGCCCGCAGGCGAAGAGGAGAGCGGGGAGCTGCCCGCGCCATCCCGGTGTTGGGGCCACTCGGCCGGGAGGGGCTGGCAAGGGGATCGCGGAGGCGGCAGGGTTGTGGAAGGGTAGAAGAGCCTAAGACGCCAAGGACTTCGGCGGCAGTGCCGCGGAAGGCACTTGTGTCGGGCCCGAGCGAAACATAAACAAACGCACGCCCGCCGGGGCTCAGGCTCGGACCGCGGCTCAGCTGCGCCAGCTTCGGCCGCTGCCCACTTTAAAGGCGCGGCCCGGCCCCCCCCTTCCCCTCCCCCTTCCTCCCCGCCCAGCCACCTAGCCCAGGAGAGACCTGCAGATCTGGCGGCGAGGGAGGGGGCTGCCCCGTAGGAGGCCGACTATTCGCTCCATTCTCCCAGGCGGCCTGGCCAGGGGGCGGTGTCTGCTGCGCCAGGTTCACGGGACGCACGTCCCCAGGTCTGCTTGTTCCTGGGAGGCGGGCGCGGTGAGATCGTGAAGCGGTGGCGGCAGGCGAGGACTCGCCAAGGACTGGGCTCCAGCCCGGGATAATCAACTCTTTTTTCCTTTCGCGGTTCCCTAGGCGGCAGGAGCAGCGGCGCCCGGGAGCCCAAGCCTTCGCAGCGCCCCCGTCCCTCCCCCGCCGCACCCCGCCCGAGTGCGAGAGGAGAGCGCGAGAGCTCTAGCCGCCGGTAGGCGGGCAGGCGGCGAAGATGGCAGAGGCACCGGCCTCCCCGGCCCCGCTCTCTCCGCTGGAAGTGGAGCTGGACCCGGAGTTCGAGCCCCAGAGCCGGCCGCGCTCTTGTACGTGGCCCCTACAGAGGCCGGAGCTCCAGGCGAGTCCGGCAAAGCCTTCGGGGGAGACGGCTGCCGACTCCATGATCCCAGAGGAGGAGGACGATGAAGACGACGAGGACAGCGTTGGCCGGGCCAGCTCGGCCATGGCGATCGGCGGTGGCGGCGGGAGCAGCATGCTGGCCTCGGGGCTGCTCCTTGAGGATTCGGCCCGGCTGCTGGCTCCGGGAGGGCAGGACCTCGGGTCCGGGCCGGCTCCCGCGGCGGGCACGCTGAGTGGGGGGACACAGACGCCTCTGCAGCCTCAGCAGGCACTGCCACCACCGCAGCCGGGGGCGGCGGGGGGCTCCGGGCAGCCGAGGAAATGCTCCTCACGGCGGAATGCCTGGGGCAACCTGTCCTACGCTGACTTGATCACCAATGCCATCGAGAGCTCCCCAGACAAACGGCTCACTTTGTCCCAGATCTACGAGTGGATGGTGCGCTGTGTGCCCTATTTCAAGGATAAGGGTGACAGCAACAGCTCTGCCGGCTGGAAGGTGCGTACTTTACCAGGGCTGGCAGCCGGACCCGTCGGGCCTCCTGCACAGATGCGCCTCGGATCCGTCGGACGCAGCGCGCCTATGGGCGCCGGGGAGAGGGTTGGTAGGGGAGCCTCTGCTGTGAGGCTTTGCAGGGTTCTCTTTGACCCCTGGAGAAGGGGAACCTGGGGATGGCCTCGGAGAGGGAAGGAGGCTCCCTGGGAAGTCTCGGGCTTGACCGGGTGAGGAGGTGGGGGGCAAGGTTCACTGACGAGGGAAGGAAGGATGAAAGGAGTGCGTTTGCTGGATTGTCGGGACAGCGGTGAGGAGGTAGGTTCGCAGCCAACTTTGAAATAGAGTTTATTACCATAGTCCGTTGCAGCGTGAACACCGTGGGTGGAATGAAGGGGCGAGTGTGTGCGCGTGTCGGGAGTGTTTAGGTCTCGGTGCCGGGAGGAGAGGTTGGATGTGTGGTTTTCATTTGGTTGTAGGAGCATGGTGCTAGCTGAATGAGAACCCTGGAGTCCCAAGTTTCGTACTTGTGAGTGTTAATTTCTTACAGGCACATCCAGTCCATCAAAAACAAAAAAACCAAAAACCAAAAAAAAAAAAAAAAAAACAAAAAAACAAAAAACCCGATTGCAGCCTTTACCCGGCCGTTTCTTTTTCCTTGTCAGTGCTGACACCTTTACTCTTCAGAGATATGTCACTCCACTGAGCTTGCCCCACAGGTACTCTGAAATGTTCTGGGACCTGGAACAGGCCCATCTTGCCACCTAAACGTGAACTAGCAGTACCTGCTGCTTCATACCAGGCCTGGATTCTGGTATTATTGGTGGCATGTGTCAAGTGTGGGTCTACGTTTCACTGTTTGGTTGAGAGGGAGGTTAGATGGCAGGGCTGGGCCATAATGGCTTCTACCTATAAATGAACCTGAAGAAAGATTCTCTACAGTTCCTTTTCAGCCTCTTGGGGCACCGGACTCCTGTTAGGGAGAGAGGTGTGGAAAGGCCTATGATGTAATGACTTCCTGCAGTTGGGCATCCAAAGAAATTAACTCCTCTACCCCTGCTGGGCTGCTGACATCCTGCACTGGGCAGCTTCCTGGCCCCTTCCCTTAAGATATGAACGTGTCAGAGCTAGGCAGAAGGGAATCCTGAGTGGTCAGAGATATGCATTGTTAATAAGCAATGTCTCTCCTGTTGGCAGTTTAGTTAGTTTGTTTATAACGAAAGAGGTTGTTGCTTCCTCTTTCCTTCATTTTTCATTGGGGAGCCCTGTGTATTTCTGGTTTCCAGACTTCCCTGGTATATAAAATAAGGACAGTTTAATCCTACTGGTGAACTGAATTGAAGCACCTGAGTGAAGCCTTTAAATGAAAAAGCTGAAGAATTTAGAGTAGTATTTTAATTTACTTTTAGAAAAACCTTGTAAAGAGACCCCCCCTTAAAAAAACAACAACAACAAGTACTATTAGAGAAGTCTTGCTTAGCTACTTTAAAAGCAAAACATGGTGCTTTGATGTTATTCCACAAATCTGTCTCCTTTTCAAATTATATTTGATCTGATTTTATTGCTTTACAAAGGAATGCCAATTGTGTGATCTGAGAGCTGTTTGAAGATTAGAGTTAGTTCCATTTCAAAGTTTTGCTGATATGATAGCTTTTTAAAACTGGGATTTCCAAAGTAGATAGCAAGGGTTAATTCAGAGTACAGTGTTGAAAGATGGATTTGGGAATTTGGAATATTTTTCAAAATTTCTCAAACTTGAAATTAAGTCCTGTATTTAATTTGGTGCAGAGCATCTATTAGCTAAAAGTTACCAAACTTTTAGCTTACAAAGTTAAAAATCAGAAAAGTGGAAACACTTTCTACATTAAGATGACAAAAAGTAATTTATTTCCATAAATAACGTTTTTGGAATTGTGTTTATAAAGATAACAGTTAAATTTTTTTTGAAGATTTATGTGAAATTGTATACTAAAAGTAGTCATGAATTGAGCTTGGGCTATATTTTCATATAGTTTGCAGGATTTAAGTAGAGATTTTGTGTGGTTTTATGTCATGACAATTTTTTTTAATGTCATGATTTCTTTTCCTGCTTTCTCGTTTCTCTTCAACTAAAATCTTATGAAATACTGTAAATCAAAATTTACAAGTATTAATATGTTTAACATGGGCACACATTTATGATTATTCTTTCTTTTAAAATATTTTTTTATCAATTTCATTTCTGATTATCACATGGAAACTAATCCTTGAAGACAAAAGGGATATAAATTAGTTCCAGTTTTTGTAAGATGACCTTCATCAAAAGATGCAGCCATGCAGGAACTTCCAAATCTTTGATGATGGAGAAGGCCTTTGAAACTGGGGCTGGTTTCATATTCTGATTATGACTAATAGCCAATCTTTTTTATGCTTGCGGTTTAATGGGGGTGGAAGAAGAGGGAAGAGGGAAAAGGGAGAGGTCAGGAACTAATAGTGACCCATTTCCATGAGTCCAACTTTAGGAGTCGATTTCTATCATGATTAGTCATTTTGGAAGCACACATGTACATTTAAACCACACTACTTTCATTCTGAGTTATGCATTGGGATTTTTAACTTCTAAAAATGTCTAGAATTGAGGTTAAGCTCTCCTAATCATAGGTGCAAACATATATGCCGGTCTAGGCCTTACTTCTTTTGTGGCTTTTTGGGCCATTACATTATGAGATCCTGTAACCAGAATTATCTCCTGAGGTCATGGAATAAAAGAATTGGAAGGGAGAATTTGAAGACTGGAGTTCAGACCAGTGGTTCTCAGCTCTGGTTGCATCTTAGAATCACCTGGAAGCTTTTGAAAAATACCAGTACCCAGAGCATCTGATGTAACTGGGCTGGTGTGTGGTTTTAGCATTGATGGGTTTGTTTTGTTGTTGTTTTGTTTTAAAGTTTCTCAGGTGATCCTAATGTATAGCCAGGATGAAGTTTGATGGTCTAGTTCAACCCTGATTTTATTGGTAAAGAACCTGATTCTTCAAGAAGTTAATGACTTTTCTAAGATCATACAACTAATTAGTACAGAGGTAATTAGTAGCCACAGTTCTCGAGGTCTTTGTTCTTTATCTGTTTTCTTTGAGTTGACTTTTTAAATCATTGACTGAATAATAGATTCTTAAATTAGCTTTCCTGAATAGCACATTTGCCTCTTAGTCTAAAAGCACCTGTCATTTCAGTATCAGAAAGGTAGGCACGTTGATGGGGGCCCAGTGAGTTTGTCACGTTTGCAGAGCTGCATAGGGCCTCTCAGTATGGGTGCTTAGGAACTACCAGAATGGTAAAAATGATGAGATAGTATTTTAACAAAAAGAGGAAGCGCTTGGTCACCGTGCATTTGTCTGAGGCATACTGTGCCAGGGAGAAGGATGATGGCTATCTTACAGGTTCCCTTACCTCAGGCATTAAAGTAGAAACAATCAGATGTGGTTATGAGGGGAAAAGGTTGTTTCCTTTAATCCAGATTAAGTTTGTTCTCAGTGCACCCATAATTGAACTAGGGAGTTCTTGGTTCCTCTGATCTTGGGGAGACCTGAGGAGTCCAAGGCTTCCCTGGAGGGCCTGTTTGTCACTTATTGCTTCACAATATCCAAACTCTTCTGTTTGCCACAGGTCGGGACAGGATCATCTTGGGTAGCCATGAGTGCCTGTGGGATACAGTGTGAAGACCACTGTTGCAGAGGCTGATCCCTTGAGTCTCAGCCTGCGTTTGTGAGAGAATATGTACTCTCATGGATTCTTGCCAAGGTCAAAAAAGATGAGGGCTGACCTGCCACATAATGCTTATTTATGTCTTTACTATTCTTGTTCTTTAGATCAATGCAGTCAGTTGCTTTCCAACAGACTGCATTAAGAAAATGTTATTTTTTTTTTTTTTAAAGAAAGAGGGACAGTGAGAGAGAGAGAGAAAGAGAGAAACAACTTTATTTAGTTTTTCACATGGCCTTAGTTGCTCCAACACTCAGTTGTGTACGTGGTGCTGGGGTTTGAACCCGGGTCCTCATGCTTGCAAGGCAAGCGCCGAAACCGCTGAGCCACCGCTCCAGCCCCAGAAAATGTTATTTTTAACTCCTTTTTTTTTTTTATTTATTTTGGTGCCGAGACCCCCATGTGATGCAACTTTGTTTTAAAAGTTATTAAATTTCAAAATGATAAATAATTTCATGTGGGCTCCTAATTTTGACCTCCATTACCTTTTGGAGTTAGAGCCACCAAAGGGCCAGTAACAGTAGCATGTGAAGAATCTGTCTTCTGCTTGGCCCGTGTTGCCAGAATGCCGTTTTGTAATTTCCTCTGTCAGTACTGTCTTCGTCAGTGATTCTCAGCTAATGTACTTCCTCTTTCTACGGCAGCAGTACACTAGGGGGACTGTTTTTCCTCTTTTGCAAAGCTGTGTCACTGATCTATGGAGTGAAGAAATTGGCCCTTTTAGATTTTGATCTGTGAGCCCATGTGGCAGAGAAACTAAAAAAGAAGCTAAGTGTGTGTTTTTGTGTGTTTATCTCCTATCTTAGAAAAATGAAACTATAGCAGATTTTTAGGAGGGTTCTATTTTAAGAAAGTGACACCATAGAAGAACATCTTGTAGTTAAAACTTTTTAGTACTCTGCTTGTGATTCTTAAAACCTACCAGATTTTTTTGGGGGAAAGTTAACGAAGAGGCCTTGTTCCACTAAAAGGTCGTTTACTTGGACTGGGAAGAAATTCAGCAGACTCGGCCCATCTGAAGCTGTGGATGACGGTGCAGGGTGGAATGTTTGGGCCTGCACGTTCCGGCGAGTAGCTCGCTTACCCGTGGCTGGTGCCTCAGATTCCAGATTTCCAAGGCTGGAAAGAAAATGGATTTAATTTGCTTTCATGCCCACTCATCACCCCTGTGAGGAACAGACTCGATCCTTTTCTCTTTTCCTGCATCCCAAATTGCGGGGTTCCCGAGGAGCCACTTTGCCTTCTTGCTGCTGCGGGAGAAGCTGGGGAGCATACCTATAAAGGTGGGTTAGCATCACTGGATGTTACAGCTGGTGTCCAGTAAGTGAACAAAAGATGGCATCAAAAACCCCTTTAAACATCCCCACTTTTTAAAAGTGAGAAAGAAAAATCAATTTTGTTGTTTCATCTTGTTTTTGTTTTTCTGACACTTAGTTGTGTATGTGTGGTGCTGGGGTTGAAACCTGGGTCCTTGTGCATGCCAGGCAAGCTCTGTAACGACTGAGCCACTGCTCCAGCCCCCTCCCCCTTCCCTTTTTGTATCCTTTTGCGTCGCATCCTGTTTCATTCATTCATTCAGCTAGTATTTTTCAGAGGCCTGTGTTCAGGGCCTTCTGCCAGGTTTCAGGGGTATGATGGTGGCACAGGCAGATAAGGTTCCAGTTCATAGGAGCTCACATTCTAGCAGGGAGAGAGAGAGACAATGAACACTCAGGGCTGTGCTTTGCGTCCTTGTCATTGCTGCCCGTTCTGTTAGCCTTTTCACATCTGTACTTCTGCTTTCCTCAGTGCTTCGTCTCTGCAGAGAAGTTCCAAGCAAATGCAGAGTTGGTGTTGGACATGGCTTGGAGCTGGTCTTCAGCTTTCTGATCATTTTGAGCTTGCTGTGGAGATGCAGAACCATTGGAAATGGCTTCTGTAGTTTGAGTCTGTTTGGAAGAAGCTTGCACCTGAATTAGAGCATATCTGTGGCCCTGGACTGAGGTGGGATCCCCAGTTCTGTCTCCTGGAGCCTGGTACAGAACTGGCCTGTTTCTGGAATGGATGTGGAATCTTCTACAGTTGATTCATCTGCTTGTTGCCTAAAATTCAGAACTGAAAAAGGTCTTAAAGAATCATCTACCTGCTTCATTTAACAGGTGAGGCAACAGGCCAGGAGCATGTGAGTGACTGGCAGCGTCTTGCAGTTAGCAGGGCACCACTGTTCTGAATTATCTGCTGCTAACCATTGCGGTTTCACAGCTGTTGGGGTCAGTGCTGTTCACCTCCAGTTCTGTAAGCTCTTACTTCATTTGCTCTCCTCTGCTCCTCCTCCCCACTCTTGAGTGGCAGTTTCTTTCTGCATTCTCCATCAGCGTTCTCAGATCACCTTCCCGAAAAAGCCTTCTCTCTCACCCACCATACCCTGTTCATCCCATCACTCCTGCCTGTTTCTTGTTTTCCTATGACTCTTAAATATTTCCAAGTACAGGGTGAGAGCCTTGTCCACCAGGAAAGTAAGCATTTCTGACACTCACCTGCTTTTTGTATCATTAGGTCTTCAGGCTATTAGGGTGGCCTTGTTCCAGGACTGGGATCTTGAAAGGGGGTGCTGTGACTCAGCCTATGTCACATCTGGAGTCTTGGATGCTTGTAGCTGTGAAGGTGTTAGAAGCCTTAGACTTCCTTGTGCTGTGTTGCTGTGATGTGGGGTAAATGTGAAGTGATATTCCACCACCTGTGGTGTTTCTTCCAGTGTCTTGTTTCCTAGCATAGAGGTCCCTGAAAAATTCATGAGTACTTACCACTACCCACCACAGAAGCAAAGGGAAACCCGATTTGAGGACAATCTCTCATTAAGAGAAAGCCAAAATCCACTTTGCCTTCTGTCTGACCCCACTTCATGCAGTCTCAACATGCACTGTCTGGAGAGTTGCTATTAGAATCATCAGCTTAAAGTTTACTAACCTCTTAGAGGAGTAGAGCTGTTGTGTAAAACTAAGTTGTTCATGGTATTCTCTGTTTTGGAGTTTGAGTCCCAGATGTTGTCAAGTTTTGTATCCATGGATTGGGAAATAAGATGCCACATATGAAGGAAAAGGAGAGAGCAGGAAGTCTTTGCAATGAATAATCTCAGGGCCACTTGGCAGCTTTTCTGAGTCTTCTGATAGTCGATTAACCTAGTGATAAAAGACCCCAGTTCTGATGGCATTACTGCCCAGATTATGGCAGTATATTTTGTGCTCAACCAAACCACTTTTACTTCCTAGTATCCGTTTCTCCAGTTGGAAAAAGAACTGGAATAGCAGGCATCTGTAGAGGACCGTGATGTCTCACTCTTTCCTGGTAAAACCCAGATGTATGGAGTATGTTTCAGGCCAGACTTTTCTAGGGTACATGTGTTCCACTTTTCACCAGCTCATTTGAGGTTCTAATCTTGATACTTTTTTTCTTGCAGTGCCTCAGTTACTATTATGGGATAACATCGCACAGTGAAATGGATTAACTTCTCTGATGGACTGTGGTCTTTTTAACTGTTCTACTCTTGCGTTATTGCCTGTGGTGAAGAAGCCAGGTTATCTTCTGGGGCTCATCTTACCTTAGTCCTGCAGTGTTGAGATGGACACAGAGCGAGGAAGGCTTATGGCAGATTTGTAAGGGGCAAGGCCGAGGCAGGAAGTAACTTCTTCCCCAAATGGTATGCAGTAGCTTCCCTCTGGAGTGGATCTATTAATCAACTCAACAGGGGTGTGTTTGTCAGTATTCAGTGTGTGTTTTGGGATTTCTTATGTCTTTGAATACCTTTACATATGCATGCGAAGGGGGAGAGTCCCCATATTTCTCTTTGTGTTTTAGATGTCTAGTAAAGTTAATAACTTAACTCCTGAAGCCATGAAGAATTTCTTTAAGTTTAAAGTCAGCAGAGGGAGTATACAAGTCTTTAAGCTGATCAAGTATTTTTCCCCTCTGTAAAGCTAAAACAATACCTTGCTTTTTAAAAAAGATTTTGGTAGTTCCATGTAGGCAAATTGTCATCATTAGAAAATAAGGTGGTGGGGTTAGGGATGGAGGTTAAAACCCTAAGATAACTATTCTGGGACAGGAAGTGGGCCACAGGCTTAAAAGACCAAGCTTCCTGCGAAGGAGTTAAGTGAGAATACTTGTAACTGAGAGTGCCCTCCTCTGCCTTTCATCTTTTTGCTACTCTGTCCCTGATAATTTATGTGAAAGTTGATTTCTACCTAATACCACACTTCAGAGTATGCTGAATGTCTGGACCACTGGAATGTTCTTTCTTTAGTGCTGTTTTGATTGTGGGATTTTTGATACTTTCTGAAGTTTCACAATTTCCCGTGAAAGGCAAGTTTGTTATTTCCAATTCAGATTCAGTAGTCACAGATCTGTAGGAGACTGTCTGTGAACTTCTTAATTCCATAATGTGGGGTTGGGGATTTAACTCAGTTGCAGAGCGCTTGCCTACCACTCGCAAGGCCCGAGTTCAGTCCTCAGCCCTGGGGGGGAAAAATTCCATAATGCTGTAGTTTATCATGTCCCACCACATTACCCCCTATTTTGTTGGTTTATTTTGACTTGGCAGTTATGGTGGCTTGAATCTTACCCACCTCCCAAACTCATATCTGCTAGAAGTCTTTGATAGAATGTGTCCTTACTTGGAAATAGGATCTTTCAAGAAGTAATCAGTTAAATTAAGATAGGAGGTTTTAATCCAACATGATCTAACTGGTGCCTTTAAGGGAAGAGAAGACCCAGGCCACTTGAAGATGGAGAGTAAGATGGAAGCAAGTTACAAGCCAGGGAGTGCGGGGAGCCCCCAGAAGCTAGGGAGAAGCAGGAAAAGACCTCTTGGACCGGACCGTTCACAGGGAGCATTGCCCTGCCAACACCTTGATTTCAGAGCGCTAGTCGGCAGAACCATGTGGGACTAAGTTTCCGTTATTTTAAGGCTTTCAATTTGTGGCAGTTTGTTGCAGGCAGCCCTAGGAAACTAAGGTTGCAGCCTAGGCGTTGAAGAGAGGATTGCAGGCGGAAGAGAAGGATAAAGAAGGCTTTATTTAGATTGCAATGTTAACAGCCATTCATAGGCTACTTTCTCGCCATCTGATTTTCTTTCTCCTACAGTGAGGAACAGAAGGAAGGAAAGGATTACCTTTGTACCAGAACTTGTCCCTCTCTAGTGTTTTGAATTGGACGAGTCCTGCCCCCTCCCTCTCGAATTTCTTTTTCTTGGCCTGTTTCCTGAAGCTGGTGGTCTGGCTGAGGGTTTTGGTTTAGAAGTTGGTCTTTGTGGGGAGAAAGGAGCCAAAGGGGCTTTGCTGAAGAAGCATCCTCTCTGCCCAGTGCCTGTCAGGAGGACAAGATGAGCCTTGACTGATTCATTGCTGTTGATAATGGTGGTAGGGCTAGTCCAGGATCTCGCTGACATCCCCTCAGTTTGTCCTGTGCTTGGCTCAAGCCTTTTAAAGTCCTACATACCTGAGGCGAGGCTTCAGGCTCCTGTTACTCTGGCCTTCTACATTTATATTCAGAAAATCCAGCTCCCTGATGAAGCATAGAATGCAGACTGATGGCCCTCCTAGAAGTAGAAACAGGTATTTTCTAGGTATGTCGTAAAGGGGTTGGCTTGGTAAGTTCAGACATACTGAATTAGAGTTGCATCTGTTTATTCTTATACTTCAATGGTATTTTGGGGGAGGGGAACCAAGGTTATGTTGGAGACATACTTTGGTTTTATAATAAAAAGAGGAGTCGACAGTAGATATTCTCAGGCCTAGTTGTTAATAGTTACATGGAGAGCAATAATGGTAGCTGTTATTTATTTTATGTGCCAAATACTCAGCTAGATTTTTTTTTTTTCTGAGTGATGAATACTGATCCTACGAGATAGGCATTTGAATGTAAGTCCCAGCAGAAGGCAGTGGTCTAAAAGTGAAGGTAATTTGCTTGAGATTTAAACCAGGGCCTCTGACTCTGGAGTACTTGCGTTTTCTATTTTGTTCTCCTGCCTCCTGGAGTGTGGGTGGAGCTTTGGGTGGGGTAGGGTATAGCAATCAAAAAATTTAAAGCTGCCATTTTAAAGGGTTCTACTGTGAGGCACATGCTTTACGTGAATTACCACAATCCTCACAATCCAGCAGAGTAGGTCTTGAAGGCTTATTCTCAGCTCTTGCTGGCTCAGGGTAGCTAGCACCTCTGTGTGTTGGTGGGGTTGTGGAGGTGGGTGGTGATGTAGGCTCCTTCCTTTGATGTTCACATGGACTAATTTTTAGGAATGAGGCCATACCTGGACCTTTAGTAGGTAGGAGTGACTTAAGTCTCTCGGAAACCTGTCAGTTTGGGTATTCTCCTTTCTGTTTGGTCACTGTCTTGGATCATGGTTTAATGGGTCTGATACTGAGTGTACTATTTAGAAATCATAGAGTGATGCGTGGTGTGTAGAAATCCTTTGGGTTGGGCCCTTATCTCTGAGAAGTTTCTGCATGGGGACAACAGGACATCCGTGCAGGTAAATGCATGGAGGTAGCTGTACCAAGAAAAGCAAGTTTCAGGAAAAAAAAAAAAAAAAAAAAAAAAAAAAAAAAAAAAGATTTACAAGTTTCTGGCAGAAGTCTGGCTGCCAATTCAGATCTCAATTAAAGGTATTAAAATATTTTCTGAGGTGGTTGACTCTTTGCATTGCAGTTATTAGTGGGTTTAAAGGCAGGCTGCCAAGACAGGAACAGAAAATGTTGCGTGATGCAAGTTGCTGGCCAGGTTAAAGTGTTTCTCTCTACTGAAGAACCTGGTGCTTTTGTCTTTAAGGTAAAAATGTGTGAGTAGGACCCAAAATGGTGGTTTTAATTGGCCACAGGAATGCATTAGCCATGTGCCCTAAGATAAAGTGTGGCTAGCCGAATACTAATTATCCCGTGTTGTTCTCTGCTTGTTGGAAAAAAATTTCAGAACCCTCGGTTTCACGGTAAAGATAGGTAAGTAGCGTCTGGATAGTGTCCAGAGGAGGGACTGAAGCCCGGGATAACCGTGAGCAGGCAGGACGGCGCTGGCTGATAACTGATAATTGCATACACACAGCCGGTGTGCAATCCTGATAGCAGGTGGCAGTGCCCATGGTGGCCTTTTCAAAGAGGACACAACTCTGGGTAGACACTGGACATTGAGGGCACAAAATGACATCCAGTTGAGCTTATTAGAGGTCTCCTTGGAAACTGGTACTACATTAACAAGATCAAGTGGATAGTTAAGGCATCAATTCAGAATTCAAATTTCAGAACTGCTTTTGTCTTAAAGTGTCCTAATAATTGTAAAAGTGGCATTTGTCCTTATCAATTTTGAATAATTGCCTTGGTGCTCTTATTTCATGGTGAGCTTCAGCTGAGTGTTGAAAGCCCCCTGCTCACCGTCCTCATTTTTTGTCATCTTTTCATTTTAAGATTAAAAAAATGTAGTTTATAAAGTAAAACATTTTCCCTAGATCTCTGCATTTGAGCTTTTCATGTTGGTAAACTTCTAAAAATATGTAAATATAAAGGAATACATATGTAAATATTCTTAAAACTTAGTGTTGCTGTGGGTCTCCCAGAGTATTTGCCTTATACATAACTGTTCTGGGACTTCCAAACAGAAAGAACTTATGAATCTCACCTTTCATATTTACAAGTCTGAATTCAGTACCTTTTTCTTCTGTGCGTCTTCCTCCTCCAATTAGTAGACCATTTATTTGGTAGGATGAGAAGGGACATAACTAGTTTTTCCAGTACAGTTCCATTGATGGCATTAATTTGCCATGGATGAAATGGGGGTCCACAGAATAAATTGTAAGCAAGATATTTTTTTAAAAAAGAGGGACAGTGACAGGAAGAGAATTTTTAGTTTTTCACGTGGCTTTCATTGCTCCAACACGTCGTTGTGTACTGGGGTTTGAACTTGCATCCTTGTACATGCCAGGCAAGTCCTTGTAACTGCTGAGCCATCGCTCCAGCCCCAAAAGATAAATTTTTAAAAAATAAAAATTGAAGTTCTGTTCAAGCATTCTTCTAAATTTCTTTTGAAAAATAATGATCAATTTGATCTGGTACCTCATTTATATAACCCTGAGAAGTGGGCCTGGAATTGACTTTTTTTTTTTTTGAGAGTGAGAATTGCCTTTTTTTTTTCTTCTGGCTTTCATTGCTCTGACAGTTGTGTATGTGTGGTGCTGGGGTTTGAACCTAGGTCCTCATGCATGCCAGGCAAGTGTGTACCACAGAGCCACGGCTCCAGCCTTACAATTGACTTATGACAGTGTTGTGGGCCTGCTTATTTCTAAACTCTGCTGGAGCTGATGCTGGTGCGTGTGCTGCCTTCAGCACACTTGGGCTCTTAAGCTCCTGTCAGATAGCTTCCTAGGTGAGCTGGTATACTGTTTCTTGAAATTCGTGTCCTAGATCAGGCCTTCTATCTCCAACTCTGTCCAATAAAGATAAGTTTACAGCCTCCTGTTTGAATAGGTGCATGTCCTCTGCTGAACTGAATTATCTAAATCAGTCCTAGTTAGTCTCTTCCCTTTCCAAGAAAGGTCCTTGTTTCAGACTAAAAGCCCAGGTGATTTTGGCCTTATTTTAGGCTTTATCACACCAAGCCTGCTTGTCAGTTGCTAAGGTGAAATTATCACTTGACTGTAAACATCTTTGGCAGGAGGGGAGAGGATTATTCCTACAGTCTCGCAAATGAGAGAATGGTTTGCATTAACTTGTGGGTAGCCAGTCCTGAATAAGCGAGCTACCAATTGTGTTAAATTAGGAAGGGTATGTGGCATTAGTGAAACCTGCTGTCTTCTAAATTAGGTTTAAAATGATTACCAAGTGAATGTTTTTATCAAAAATTACAATTCTCATTTTTACCATGCAGCTTAATCCACATCTGAGTTTCCTAATTTAAAATTTTAAAAAATGAATCTGCTTTAACTTTTCATACAGTGGAAATATGCCTGGAATTTTATCTTTGGGCTCCCTGTTGATGTGAACAGAGATTGTTCTCAACTGACATCTTTTTCACCTGCCCTGAACATCCTTGCTCTTTGCACCGACCACCAGTACCTTGTTCTACTTGGATTATGCTTTCATCATTCTTTCTACCTTAAGCAAAACTGTAAAGCTTTAAAGTTTTTTGTTTTTGTTGTTTTTTCAGCTTTTTTGCCTCATGCGTCTGTGCTGGTCAAGAAGAAACCATTTTGACTTCATTGTTCATGTCACATGACTTTACATTTTGAAAACCCATTTGTCGGTGTAGTCGCAGAAGATAATTTCAACTACTTAGTGCTCTGAGACATACTTTAATCTTTCCCCTTCCCCTTTAAAAAAAAGTTAATATTGGCAAGGAATCATTTTTGTTCTGGCACATGGTTTCAAAGCTGAACTTTTAAGGAGTTCATTTATTTTTGTTTTATTCTTAATTTTTTTATGGTGCTGGGGATTGAACCTAGGGCCTTGCATTAGCTAGACAAGTGCTGTGCTACTGAGCTGCATCCCCAGCCCCAAAGTTCATTTTAGATAATTTGGGAAAAGTTGAAGCTCTTTGTGCTGTTTCTAGTTACACTTCTGGAAAAAAGAAAAAAAGGTGCCCATTGTTAAAAGGGTTTCCTGAAGTGTTCTTTGGACTAAGTCTTTGGCAAATGAGGGTACTTCCTTGATTGTCCCGTCCCAGCTGGCAGGAACCCGACGGCTCTCATCTGTTGACTGGGAATGAAGTAGACCCACTGGCCCCGAGTTTTTTTTTTTTTTTTTTTTTAAAGAAAGAGGGACAGAGAGAGAGAGAGAGAGAATCAATTTTAGTTTCTCATGGACTTTGGTTGCTCACACACTTCATTGCGTACGTGGTGCTGGGGTTCGAACCCGCGTGCTTGCACATGCAAGGCACGTGCCCTAACCGCTGAGCCACCCACCGCTCCAGCCCCTTGGCCCTGAGTTCTCCAAGCGCTTCCTTCCTCCCTCTACCGCGGCTAGAGGCCTCCAAGCGCTTCCTTCTCGCCTTCTCTCTTTTAGAGGCAAGGCCTTTAGGTACATCCCCTTCACTAGAGGCTTTTACATTTAGAGCCAAGACTATTCACATTTTCTCTCTTTGGAGTCCCCGTTTCTACTGCCGCACTAGAGTCCCTATTTCTACCGCCGAGGCTTTTCTTCCTCTCTTATTGCCTGCGTGTTAGGTTTTCTGCTTCTCTGTCTCAGCTTCTTCTGCTGCTCTCTGTCTCTGCCGCCCTGCTTCTCTGACTAGTGGCTACGCTTTTTCCTGCACGCCCGGTATTTATCTGTTACGACAACCAATAGGGACACAGTGCAAACACCTTCAACCAATTGTAACAAATGAGCGGCCAAATAGCTTAGTCCTGCGGTCAGGCAG
>PVKS010018393.1:0-40211 GCA_004027875.1 Aplodontia rufa
TGTAAGCGGAGCTTAATGTGTAATTCTGGTGGGAGCTCAGAAGACCAGAATGTCAACAGGACTGTGCACGGCAAAGAAAGGGCTCACAAGTGTTCAGCGGAAGAGGAGGACGCTACTGGCAATCCAGCTAGAGGCTGGCTGTGTTACATGCTGGCCAAGAGGTTTTCTGCATTTTGCCCATGTCCTGAGACTTTCTGTGAGGCTGAATTTAAAGGCGATGAATTTCTTAATCTGGCATAAGAAATTTCTAGGCAGGGTAGTATTCAGGCAGTGGCATGGATATTGCTGGTGGCTTTGAGCCAAGTTTATGGTAGGGAAGGGAAACCAGAGCAGAAAGATTTGAAAAACTTGGACTTGAAAGGTGGTAGTAAAACTTGGGCCAAAGAAGTTGCATTTGTTAAAGACATTGTCGCTATTAAAATGCAAAAGATTTTCCCCAAAGACAATAAGAAAGACGGCTTGAGGGCATCTCAGGAATTGGCAAGACCACACGCATCCCAAAGGAGTAAGGGTTCCTTTGAGAAGAGACTAATGGGGCACCCTGCTTGCACAAGGGGACCTAGAAAGGTTTTTCAATGTGCCCAGCGACCCAGGCACTCAGAGGCTGCTGCAGCTAAGGTCTCTGGAGCCTCGGCTACTGCTCAAGATGGTAGCAGAACGTGGTGGCAACCACATGGTGCTGGCTCTGCAGGACTGCAGGATGCTGGAGTTGGGGGTCGTAGAGGCCTCCACTGAGATTGCAAAGGAGGGCCTGGGAAGTCAAGCAGCATGCCCCAGGGTTGAAGTCCCTGTTGGCAGCCCCTGAGAGGGTGATGCATGGAGATGTGAGGAGGAAGCCGAAGCTGCAGTGGAGACCCCCGAGATCAAGAAATGCCACTGCCTTAATCTGGCATAAGAAATTTCAAAGCAGCTTAGTATTCAGAGGGTGGTGTGGATATTGCTGGTGACTTTTCACCAAGTTTCTGGTGATATATTCAGGAGCAGAAAGCTAGGAAAGCTGCAGGAGCTGAGCAGAGAGAAGGCAACAGAGAGGCAAAGTGGACTACAACCAGCAAGGCCCCGGCAGCAGAACTACACGAGCCCTTTGGAGAGAGCATCGCAATGCCACGTGCTCCAGAGGCTGGACATGGAGCCTCAGGACCTGTTTGTCCAGCTTTCAGTCTTGCTTTGGTCCCAAACCTTCTTTCTAAGCTCCTATTTCTCTTTTCTTTCTTTTTTTCTTACAATAAATGCTTTATTTATTTAAAGTTACACATAAACAACTTCAAATATTATAGACATTAGAATACAGGTACAAACAAACCAATAATTTCAATTTCTTTTATATCTCACCTTGTTATTTATTCGTTTTTTCTTTAATTTTTATTGAGGATTGATGATTATTGTTATACAATCATAAATGCATATGTAGCAACAAAATATCATGTCCTTGATCATAATCCGGAATCACCCCCACATCACCCAGTCTCTTGACTCTTCTATATTCTCCTCCCATAATAGATATGATTGAGTATTTTCCAGAATTAAATGATGGGATAAGCATTATTTGGCTTCTCAGAGGACCAAAGAGTAAGCTACATTGCTGATTCCCCTGCCCCATCTAGATGCCTCTCTATCATCCCTCCCTCCTGCCTCTTCCTTCCTCCACTACACATCTACGGTTCCCCTGGGTTATGTGTTGCTGTGCCTTTGCTGGGTCTAGTACATGAGCTTGACCTTTCACCTAAGCCTGGGTTTTGCTCCAGCCTCCACAAATGAGGAAAATGTTTGACCCTTGATTTTCTGGGTTTGGCTAATTTCACTCAGCAAAATTTCTTCCATTGTCATCCATTTACCTTCAAATGTTGTAATCTTGTTGTTTCTAATAGCTGAGTAGAACTCCACAGTCTGTGTGTATGCATGCATATCACAGCTTTAGGATCCATTCATCCAGTGACGGGCATCTGGGTTGATTCCATAATTTAGCCATTGTAAACCGAGCTGCTATGAACATTGATTTTGCTGTGCTGCCATAATGTGCTGATTTCTGGGAAAATGCCCAGAAAAGGGATAGCTGCTTGTAGGCTGGACCAGTCTGCAGTTCCACCAACAGTGTGCTAGTGTTCCTATCTCCCCACAACCCCTCCAGCATCTGTTACTGTTTATATTCTTCATCTTTGCCTGTCTGACTGGAGTGAGGTGAATTCTTAACGTAGTTTTGATTTGCATTTCTCTGATTGCCAGTGATTTAAAACACTTTCTCATGTATTCATTGGCCTGCTCAATTTCTTCTGTTGAGAAGTTTCTGTTTAGATCTCTGGCCCATTTATTGATTGGATTGTCTGTGTTTTTGAGATTAAGTTTTTTGAGTTCTTTGTAAATTTTGGATATTAGTCCCTTGTCAGAGGAATCACAGGCCATAATTATCTCCCATTCTGTATATTCTCTCTTGACAGTTTTGATCACTTCCATGGCTGAGTAAAAGCTTTTTAGTTTAGTGGCATCCCACTCATTGATTCTTGACTTTAAGTCTTTGGCTTTGGAAATCTTGTTGAGAAAGTCGTTGCCAACTCCCATATGCTGGAGTGTTGCTCCTAATTTTTCTTCTAGCAGTTGTATGGCAACTGGTTTAAAAAGCAATTTTCAAATTCATTTGGAATAACAAGAAACCCAGAATAGCTAAAATATTACTAAGCAAGAAAGACAAAACAGGGGGTTTCGTAACACAGTTCTAAAATTATACTTTAGAGCTACAGTTACAAAAACAGCATGGTACTGGTATCAAAATAGGCATGAAGACCCATGGAATTGAATAGAAGATGTGGGACAAACCTACAGATCTTTAAACATGTGATCTTTGACAAAGGGGGCCAAAATATAGCATGGTGGAGAGACAGCCTATTCAACCTATGGTGCTGGACAAAATGGACAGGCATTTACAGGAAGCTGAAATTAGAACCTTATCTCTCATCTTACACAAAAATCAATCGAAATGGATCAATGAACTAGGACTTAATCCAGCCCCTATTTTTCTGAATGGAAATCTATACTATATGTCTTTATATATTGGACACATGTAAGTTGATTTGAATTTTCATAGGAGTTCACACTAAAGATTTGCCCTTGAGTCTCAGTGGGGATGTTGGACTTGGACTTTTGGGTAATCTTGGAACTATTAATACATTGGGGACTCTTGGAAATGACTAAGTGCATTTTGCACTGTGAGATTGTCATGAGCTTTTGGGGGCCAGGGACGGAATATTATGGTTGGGAAGAAAAGTGTCCCTAATCTTAATGTACTTTTGATTTGCATTTCTCTGATTGCTAGTGATTTAGAGCACTTTGCATCCATTGGCTTGCTCAATGACCTCTGTTGAGAAGTTTCTGTTTAGCTCTCTGGCCTGTTGATTGATTGGATTGTTTGTATGGCAATGCAGGAAGGCTGAGGTGAAATGATTGGTTATGAGAACCTTAACCCAAACAGTGAATTAATCCTCTGATACGGGTTAACTGGCAACTGAAGGCTGGTAGGGTATGTCTGGAGGAGGTGGCATTGGGACGTGCCTTTGGGTATACATTTTGTATCTGGTGTGCAGTCTCCCTGTGCTTCCTGGCAGTGCTACCAGCCACTTCCCTCTGCCACTTTCTTCTACCACGATGCTCAGCTTCATCTCGAGCCCTGAGGAATGGCGCTGGCCTTCCATGGACCTCTGAAACTGTGAGCCCCCAAACACACAATTCCTCCTACAGCTGCTGTCATGTCTTTCAATCACAGCAGCCAAAAAGCTCTCCAAAACAATTGCCTGTGATCCATGACTTGCTCTTTGCATTACAGGGTCTAAAAGTTACCGACATCACACTATTTAATTCAAAGGTTATTTTCAAACAGAAAACAATGAGTGGGCAAAGACTTATAGACAGGTGCAAAAATTAATCCTCTTTGGCAGCCCAGAACCCACTGTTCAGTATAAGCAGGAATATTATAAAATAAAGCCAGAAAACAATGATAAAATTTCTGTTGCCAAAGTTGGAGGATTTTATACATTCTGAAGTATTCTAATTTCATTTCTACGGCACAAAATTTCTCACTCAAGAAAACAGACTTTGTTCCTAAACCTTATCTTTGCTAGAAAAATAAGTTTCTCCTCTCTGATAAGCTTGTCACAGGGGAACGAAAGAAATGCTTTCCCAAAATGGAGCATAAATCTTCCTTAAACATCAGTGGATGATAACTGGATGCCACGGCAGCCTTTTAGAGTTCCTGGAAGCTTTGGCTGGGAAGGGTGCTGGCCACTTTGATGGCCCCTCTGAGTGGGTGCTGCTATCAAAGTTACTTTCATCATCTGCATCTTCACCACCGTCCAACGCCTCGCCTGGGGTCCTGCTCTTCCTGCTGTCCCTGGTAACCGAAGAATCTGGCTTCCCTCTCCTTCATCAACAATAGGTTCTGAACGGAGCGGGCCTCACTCCACACACCACAGACACCCACACCGGCTGCTGCTCCCTATCAGGGTCCCAGCACCCTCCTGCCAATGAGAGTCTCCACAGGCCTCGAGGCTTCCACAGGCGCAGAGCCTGGCCCCTTTGCTGCGGGTGCACCTTAGGGT
Source organism: Aplodontia rufa (assembly GCA_004027875.1). Classification (NCBI taxonomy): domain Eukaryota; kingdom Metazoa; phylum Chordata; class Mammalia; order Rodentia; family Aplodontiidae; genus Aplodontia; species Aplodontia rufa. Next base: position 4,587 of record PVKS010018393.1, read on the forward strand.
GCTTCCCTGGGAAGCAGTCGACTGTTCTCACATCATCACCTTGCAGGTGAGGAAGGCTTGCTAGTCGGGCAGCTGCCAGGATCTGGTGAGCTGTGCCAGCCGAGCCAGCCAGGTGCGGACGTGCGAGGGCAGCAGTCAGGCGACCCCCAGAGCAGGGCACAGCTCCTCAGCAGCAGCCCTTAAGACTGGCCCTGGCCACATCTTTTTTTTTTTTAAAGAGAGACGGACAGTGAGTGAGAGAGAGAAAGACAGAATCAATTTTTAGTTGATTTTTCACGTGGCTTTTGTTGCTCAGACACTTTGTTGTGTATATGGTGCTGGGGTTCGAACCCGTGTACTTGTGCATGCCAGGCAAGCGCTGTAACCATTGAGTCACTGCTCCGGTCCCCCTGGCCAGATCTTTTGAGACTGCAAGAGAAGATGGATGCCTGACTTTCTATGTGAAGATCACCGGTCTTTGTAAAGGAGTGTGACAAGAGGCCGGGTGTTCGTCTTACCCAGCCTGGTATTTGGGACATGCACCTACTACGTGCATCATCTTATAAGGTGCAACTAGAAACTCACTTTCCCAGACTCCTTTGCTGCCAGCATGGATTCATGTGGTACGTGACAGCCAATCAGCTCCAGCCACGCATGACTGATCTGGAACAGGGCAAGTGGCTGCGTTCTTTGGAGAAAGGGGTAGCTTTGGTGGTGGCAGAAGCATGGCCCTGGCACTCAGGCCTAGGTGGCAACCACAACAAGGCCTCATGCAAGTCCTGAGACACTTGGTCTTCCTGGGGAGGCCTCCTGAGGAGTCTGGTCATTCCTCTGGGCTCTGCATGTCCTCATTCTGGCTTACCTTGTAAGCCACCTAACACACTCTACTGCATTCATTTCCTGCCTAATCCAGCTAGAGCTGATACAAAACCCAATCAGGGGACAGACTGGGCCAGAAGGCAGTCAGTTGTGACTTCTGAATTACAGCGAGAGGCTAACACAGAAGGCCCTGGCGGGAGGATGCAGGGATGACTTCTGACCGTGAGAGTCGTTGCAGATGGCTGTCGGAAGGGGTCACAGAAAGAGCTCTCAGCAGACCACTAGCCCTCTAGCAATACCTGCAGCAAAATGCTGAGCTGCTGTGGCCCCCACGTGGTGCTTCCCACTGTGAAGCCAGCAGACATTCCCTCCAGGGAGGGAGCCCTGCAGGGTCTGACCCACCCGCAGCACTGTTCTCCAAGGCTGCCCACACACCTTAGAGGCACCATACAAACCCCACCTGCTGCTGCACCTGGGCTCCTCCTGTCTGGCTGCCAGCCTCTCCTCCCCTCAGGGCAGCTGTCACATTCAGTCCTGTGCCCCCTTTGCCTCCCCACCCTCTCCCTCCGATGGGTCTCAGAGAGCATAGAGGAGAGAACCGCTTGAGTGAGATGCCCTGAGTCCCCAGACGGCCTTGACCAGGGTGTGCTGGGAACTGGACGCTGAATCATCGCTTCCTCCAGCTGAGAAAGGAAAGTCCTTCTCTGTAGATTTTCTGGAAGTTCCTCGAGTGTGAAGTCTGAATGGAACCACTGGTGACACTATCAAGCGCCAGCCAGGGCTCTGTCCCTGGCTGATGAGTCTCAGGGGGACAGTCTCCCCTAATGGAGCTCATTTCTCTTTCAGGTCATTATTTCGGGAGGCCTCAGTGAGCTACAGGTGCCCCTGTGGCCAGCACTGCTCAGTCCCCACCCTAAGGGCTTCCCGGCTTCCTTCTGGCCCACTGGCCTCCAGAGTTGTCTGGGAGGCGTGCACCAGCTGCCAGGGTGCACAGGAGGGGACTTACAGGCATTTTTCATGCTGCTGTGAAGCTGAGGTGCCACAGGCTGCCAGAGACACATTGAGGTGCTTGGTGCATGGAAGGGCACAGCGTCACAGCGTCAGTGCTGGGGGAAGGGTGGAAAGGCCTGGGACCCACAGCAGGGGACAGCAACCAGCAAGTCTTCCCCAGGGGGTGGAGCATCTTAGAAAAGAAAAGGAGAAGCAGCAGAAAGGAGGAGAAAGTGCACTGAGGGGAGTCCAGAGGGACGGGAAGCAGATGGTAACTTCCAGTAGCCTGATGGCTGTGGGAGCTCCCTTGGGATGACAAGGACATCTAGGGAGGAGGTGCAAGTGGTGGTTGCTCAACTTTGTGAGCCTACTAAGCATTGCAGCATTTTACACTTTAAAATGCTAATTTATGTACATGAGAATTTCACCTCAATTTAAAAAAATAGAGGGGGCCTTAAGAAGTAAATTCGAGGACTCACTGAAACTGCCCTGCTTGCGTCTCTTGGGGTCTTAAATGGGCCAGCAGGATCTATAAATTCTTCCCTCTCTCCAAAGGAGATGATTTCCAGAGGTATGTTTTGAGAAAGTCGTTCAAAATGGGAAGATTTTAAAAACAAACACCAAAGCACCCAAGACTCAGTGTTCTGTTACTTCATTTTTTCTTTCCTGTAGGACACAAATATCAGTGTTTTGCTCTAAAATAAACCAAGGATGCAACTCAAAAATTCTAAACAGAAAAATTCAAAGATGCTGCATAATGTGCTGAGCTTTGGGCCAGGACAATAAAGAAAGTCGAGGAAATATGCTGGGAGCAGACAGCTGAGAGGTGGACGCTGTCCTCACCGAGCTTCTACTGTGCATCCAGTCTAAACCAAGACGCCCAACAGCAACAAGAAGCAAGACGAACGCTGTGCAGACGAAACAGCTCGTGCCGCAGGGTCTCCCCGCCTCTGACGGAGGGTCTGGGGTGCTCCAGGTTGAGCCCAGCTGATGTAAAGGGATGCCCACTGCTAGGCATGTGGGCAAGACATCCTTCCCGCACAGCACAACTATTCAGGGAGGTGGCCCTTTATTTTCCACCCTGGCCCCTGCTTCCTGCATGGGCCACTCGCACTGCAGAGTCTATCTTCGCAGTGGTGGCGGCTGGCTTGTGAGCCGTGGGGCATCATGGGTAGGATGGCGGTGGGGATGATGGGAAGACCTGGGGTTCATGGTGGTAACGTGGGCCACTCCTGCACAGCTCGCTGCTGGGCTCCCTACCAAGTAAGCAGTTACTGTGCTGATGAGTCAGTGGCTCTCCCAGTGGGGTCCCTGGGCCAGCAGGAGCAGCACTAGGGTGCCGTAACAGTCACATTCTGGGTGCTGTCACATAATGAGGTCCTGGGCGCTAGGACTTTAACATACAGATTTGGGGAGTGGGAACAGTTCAACCCACCATGCCTGGGATCTTGATGGAAATATAAATTCTCTGGTCCCACTGCACAGGTCCTGAGTCAGCAACTCTGAGCGTGGGTTGTCGCGATTTTTATTTCACTAGCCCTGCAGGGGATGCTGGTGCCCATGCGGGTGGGAGACTTAAGCTACTGTCGGCCAAGTGCTGGTGACCGCAGTTGAGGGCTTTCCAGCTGAGGTCATCCCAGCCCTGGGGAGCATCAACATTCTTTGGGGTCGGGGTGAGCCAAGGCATCCAACCGTGGCACTGGGTCAGGTGACATCTGTGTGGCATCTTAAAGGAATCTTCCCTAGCCCGCAGAGCAGACATGTCTACTTTATTCTCACGCCAAAGCCAGCTTTCTCTCTCCTGCTTATCCTGCTTATCCCGCATGGGACACCTGGGGAACTGTGTGGGCATCCGGCCTTCTCACCCCCGACAGCTCACAGCCATCCACTCTCCACCACCCTTTCACGCCATGCTCCTGGTGTTTTATCCAGGGGCAGAGAAAAGAGCCATGTCCTTCCCCTCTGATGTTCTAAACTTATAGGGGTTCCTCTGGGAACTCGAGCACCCTCTCATGGTCCCTCCAACATCTGACTCCTTCCAAGTATGATCCTACGCTATTGTTCCCTTTTGCTGTCATTTGGGAAAAGCTTCAGTTTTTCAGAATAAGAACCAACCTGATAACAGTTTTCTATTTTTTCCCAATTAAATAAATTAAAGATATTTAACAGGTAAACCAAGATAAAATGTTAAAGAGTGTATTTAAGCAAAGCATGAACCATGAACCATGTAGCTCCAAACCAGAAGTGGCCGGGGCGCTCTGCCCAGGGAACCCAGGGGGAGGCCTTAGGCCAGATGTGAACTAAGGTAAAGAAAATATTCCGTGGGCTGCCATGGTGTACTCACTTGATTCGATCTGTTCATGCAGTAAGTCCCCAGTTACAGAATTACGTTTGCTGGCTGCTTTGAAAATTGATTGGGCTTAAGTTCCACTCTTATTGAATATACTCATTTACAAAAAATGGCTCGGGTTTGCAAATCAAGCAAGATTAAGGTCACTTAAGAGACTTAACTGGTTCTGTTTCTCATGGGCCCTTCGGGGACCTGTTTTGATTTACCTTAACAAGAGTTTCTGGCTCTTGTTCACCATTTGTGCCAATACCCATGCCTTGTGAATGTCAGTATAACATGCTTGCTGTGTGGCTTAAATATCGAGGAAAATTACAGTGTATTAAGAATCATAGTGTGGTGAACATATCGTTTATCGTATTAAAACATCCCCCGAGGGAAGGTGGGCTGATGGACAGCTGCACGTACTTTGATTTGTACTCGTAATGTGACTTCCTTGAATTCATCACTAAATTCATTCCCTTCCCCCTCCTCCCTCTCCTTCTCCTTCTCCACTGCTCTTCCCTATATCTTCATGATATCTGATCCCCCCACCTTCTTTTCCTTATTTCATTCTAGCTTCCACGTAGGAGAGAAAACACTTGACCCTTGATTTTCTGAGTCTAGCTTCCTTCACTTAACGTGTTTTCCACTTCCATCCATCGATTGGCAAATGCCACTTCATTCTTTATGGCTCAGCAAAGCTCCATTGTGGGTATTATGCCACGTTTTCTTGATGCCTGGTCTGTTGATGGACATTTGGGCTGACTCCATAACCTGGCTATTGTGACTTATGCTGCTGTGAACTCGGATGTGGCTGATTCACGTAGTATGCTGATTTTAGTTCTTTTGGATAAATGCCAGGGAGTGGCACAGCTGGGTCCTGTGGGGCTCCTTTCCTAGTCTTTTGAGGAATCTCCATGCTGCCTTTCCAGAGTGGTCACAACAGTGTGCAATCCACCATCAGTGTACGACTACCTCCCCCACATGCGCACATCCCCAGCCTTTGTCACCATTTGTACTCTTGATGACTGCCTGGCCTGGATGGACCTGAGTGCAGTTTTGACTGGCACTTCCCTGATGGCCAGAGATAGGTTTTCATGTCCCCATTGGGCACTGTGCCTCTTAATGCAGCTGCCTTGTTCGATTCTTCTTGTCCCGCTGTGCGTTCCAATGGGGTAGAGGGCCAGGTTGCCTTCACTCAGTCTTTAACCCTTCCCTCTGAGCACCACCTGCACTGCTGCACCCCACAATGCTCAGTCACCACGCTGGCACTGATCCAGGCGGTATTCATTAGCAGCTGATGGAATGAACCAACTGAAGTGGGGTCCCTGCTCCGCCAAAGCCCTGTCCAGGATGGGCTCCGTCTTTGTTCCTCTCTGATGATTCACAGCCCTTTTCTTATTGTTCTTTTTATTTTAAAAGTAAGGACATTAAGACTCACTACAAAGTTTAGACAAACCAGATGCGGCCCTTGTTCTTTGGTAAACATGAAATTGGCCTTGATTTCGATGACGCATGGCCATTATCTGCAGCCAACATCTGGGAAGAACATTTCAAAGAAACAGAGCTCCTTGCACTGCCGGGCAGAGCTGTTTTGTGCGTCCTGACTGCTCTTATCACAAGCCCAGGGCACATGTGTAACTCTGAGCCTCATGCAGTGAGTTACTGGAGTCGCCCACCTGGCACTCACCCACTTGTTTGCCTCTGAGTTTGTCCATCTCAGAACGGTCAGTTGGCATTTAGAGCTGGAGCTTTTGGGGTGGCGGGGAGACCATCTGTGCATCGTACAGCTCTGACCCTCATCCATGGCCTCTACCCTCTGGAAGCCAGTGTCAGCTTGTGTCCCAGTGCAGACAACCAAAGTTGCTGCAAGAATAGTTAAGCATCCCTGCGAAAGCTTGACTACAACCACTCCTGGTCAAGAACACCAGTGGGAGCAACGCCTTGCCTCCCCCGGAGGCTGTGGATGCTGACATAGAGGCTGCAGGTCACCGGGCAGTTTCTCTGTTGGAAACTGGCATATTGCAGCCTCCTCAAATGGAAAAGAAATAAGTAAATAATAAAAAAGTAGGAACAAGCAAGCTAATACTTACTAATGATTACTAGATGTCAAATATATGTTAAAATTCTACTTCACTCAAGTCTTGCAAAGGCCCCAGTAGTAGGAGCTACCATCTGCATACAGAAGTGAGCACAGAGAGGCTCAGGGATCGGTCATGGTTGCACAGCTGGGAACCCATGGGTGCTGGCTTTGACCCTGACCATCTGCCACTGCTGTTTATACCTCCTCTTCTGTGCTACAGCTGGGTGCATGGATGTCACTGCTATTTCCTGCCCGGTGCACGAATCCTCCTTCTGCTAGCACCTGCACTTCAATTTTCTCTCTGCCAAACGGCCCCCACAGTCGCAGTTAACGTGTTTTGGTGAGATTAATTGACTGCTTCCAGCTCCAAGAGGAATGTGGTGAATTAGCATGCTTGCATTTGCCAGTCACAATAAATGGATTATATGCGGATATGTGGCCCAAACCAAGCCAAAGCAACTCAATTACAGGACATTTATCGGACTTATTATAAAAGAGACATCTACTTAATCTCCACACGGCCACTGGCATCGCTGTGCAGAGAGCCAGCGAGAGAATGATCGCGAGTACAAAGGGAAGGAGGTCGACGAAGGAGAGCTCACCGCCCGGGGCACTGACCGAGCCCTCACTCACGGGCTCCCAACGCCCCGACCTTTTCAGTCCGGGGGACCTCCTTTGTAGTTTGAGAGCACATTTGTTTGTTTGTGTGCCTGCTTTGCCACGCTGGGGATGCACCCCCGGGCCTCATGCGTGCCAGGCAAGCCCTCTGCCTCTGGGCCATCGTCCCAGCTCCACTCTTTTGGTTTAGGTTGGCTTAAGTCATGACCCAAATAAGCTGCGGAGCCTCTGTCTTTGCGTCTGTAGAATGCTGTGGCCAGGATGGAGGGATTAGAGAGGACTGATTTGACAAGCACCGCACAGATGTGGTCTAGGACTCCAAGGGGTTGTCGAGACCCAGGCCCTGAAGCAGCCAGATCACGACCTGAGCTCAGGACCCACAGGTTCCTCTTGCGGTGAGTCCTGTTCTTAAAGGTCTCTCCGGAAAATGCAAAGAGCTCTGCAGAGAAGCAAGTGGATGGTGACGGCGGCCATGTGGGCGTTGGGGAAAGGTGAGACACCTCCTTCCACACTGTTCTCACGAGCACTTCTGCCCCAGCCACAGCCACTGCAGGTGCCAGCACCCGGGGCCTCTCCAGAGGGACTTCTCCAGGGGAGATGGCAGAGGAAGAAAGTCCTGGCTAGGCGAGCTGGGGGCAGAGGCAGGCTTGAGGACATGGGCCCCACCCTGGAGGGAAGAGGCAAAGGGCAAAAGGAGCCCAGGCCTGAACTGGGCATGGCCGTGTGACAGGGACCTGGTGGTGTGCTCCTTCCAACCCCTCCAGCCTCACATCCTCCTCCTGCCTCCCTCGACGTCCCCACTTGCAGAACCTGCCTTTCCAAAACAAGCTCATGGTGCCTCTCGAAGTCTCCTGGAGGAAAACTCAGAGGACTAATATATACAAGCAACGTGGTCACCGTCACTGGGAGAAAGGACTGAAAGGGCAGGGAGACTCAGCAAGGGGGTGCAAGGAGACTGCTCTCCAAACTGGAATGATTTCTGCCTTTAGCCAATGTTTCAGCTCAGCTAATAGCTCTTGGGGTTTTGAGACCTTAACAGTTCAGAGAGCCCATACTGAGGAACCCTGAGTCACCCCATCACCCCAGTAAAGGAATAGTCGGTGCTGAGGATGCCTGGGGCACCTGCACACTCTTTGTGAAGCCACTGCCCTCCTTAGGCAGCTCCCCTCCCCAGCACATTCCGATAGAGAGGGAGGGACATGCCACCAGGCCACTTACGCAACAGTCAGGAGTGTGTGGTGGAGCCTGTGGGTTGGGGGCTAAAGGATTAAGAGGACTTTTAAGTGGGTTAAAGACTGGAACAAAGTGGGAGGCCTCTGGCTGCAGGGCCCTGGGTCCTGTCTCCTTTCACGGAGCTGGAGTCAATTTTGTGTTCCAATGTTTCCCACAACAGAGAAACCAGTCTCCGATGCCTGACGCTGCCTGGCAACCCAGATGTGTACGAGGAGCGGGGAGGGGGCCGCGGCCGGAGCAGGAAACGCTATTTCTCTACTTCTTCCCAAGCAGAAAGAAAATTGTTGCTTTCCTCTGTTCCTGCAGAATACATCTGAAATGACGAGCTGGAGGAACGAAAGCAGCGCTTCCTCTGCAGGCGTTCAATGGGGGAAGTGCATTGGTGATGAGTGTGGGAAAATGAGTCCCCAGAATTTTCTGAATTCACTCCAAATGTGCAGTCCATGCGAACTTGACTGGGTTTTAGGGTCTCCTGCTCCTAATGATGAGTCTGGGAGCAGGTCAGACCCTCCTTGACCTCGCACACTCACGCCCAGTGGAAAAGAAGGCAGGCAATTACCCAGGCCAAGGCAGGCATCTGGAAAATGCCTTTGCAGAGTTTTCACATCCTCAGACATTAAAGAGAGCTGAGAAAATCTGACTTGCTGAAGCTGAATTACAGCAGCTACTCACAGGCTCTGCTTAAGGATCAGAGGAGTGGGCCTGGGAGCATCTGTCCAGACTCAGGCTGGAGGTGGAGGCTTGGGCTCCCCTTTCTAGATGGGCCTTCCAGCTGAGCCTCTCCATGCTGCCCAGGGGCACACAGCCATTCAGAGAGCCCGGGAGAGGCCGAGAAGGCTGCAAACACATCAAGGAGCACGTGTCCTCTGCAGCCGGTGGACAGTGCCCTCGTGCCTCTGGTCCACATGGGACCTCAGAACATGACCTATTTGCAAACAGAGATCTCCCGATGGTATCCTTCTGGATAAGAGAGGGCCCTAAATCCTACCGCTGTCCCTATGTGAGCCACGACCGGGATGGGTCCTCATGTACAAAGACAGGTGGATACTGACAGTGCACAGCCACAAGCCAAAGGACAGGAGGCTCACTGGCAGATGCTGGAAAAGGCAAGAAGGACTCTGTTCTGGAGTTTTGGAGGGAGTGAGGCCTGGCAGGCACCAGCACCTTGATTTCCGACTTCTCTTCTCCAGAACTGTGAGAGAACTGTAGCTTCAAGCTGCCGAGTTTGGGGCTGTTTGTTTTGCGGCAGCAGGGAACTGATAGATACATGCTTCCACTCTGAGCCATGACTGGTGCAGGCAGACTCACAGAAAGCCAGGTCTGCCTGGGGGGCCAGCTGCAAAGTGATCCGGGTGTCCATACTTAAAATCGAAAACATCGCCCACGAAAGCCCACACTTCCTGCTTCTCTCTACAGCCAGGGACTCTGGTTGCTGTGGTCTTGCAGTCCCATCTGCTGACAGTCACCGCTCCCTCCAGATATGGCCTGGAACTGCTGCAGGACCCTGGCTGGTTTAGGTCCTTAGTTTCCATGGAGCAGTGGCCACTGGAAGGAGGCAGGGCGCATTCGGAGAGCTGTGTGGGGTTCTTAGAACCATCTAATTCAGGACATTCTCAGCACCCCAGGAAGAAGCCCCAAGCCCATTAGCAGACACTCCCCACCATCCACCACATGGCCCTGGCAACCGCCGGCCTGCTCCTGAGTCACGAGGGGCTCATAGAACGTGGGGCGTTCCGCAGCTGGCTTCTTCCACCCCGCAACACCTCTTCCAGGTCCATCCACATCGGAGTATGTGTCCAAATTTTGTTCCTTTTATGCCTGAATCATCTTCCTTTTAATGGCCACACCTCACTTTAGTTATCCGTTCACCTGGCCACGGCCATTCGGGTCGTTTCCGGGTTCGGCTCCAGCGCACACCGCTGCTCGGCAGCTTTATGCATTTTATAGTTGCGCAGACTCCACCTCTTGCCCTGCAGTAGACCCAGTGCCTATCCCGTGCCCTGCGCTGGTTAGGAACTAAGTTTTCTGCAAGCGATGAACCTTACGGTGTGTGAGGGGGAGGGAGGCCAGCCTCGGGTCCACCTGAATTCCCTTGTGGCACAGTTGAATTCTGGAGACAAATCCACCTATAGACCTCATCCTGCTCTCAGCATTCCCACGTAAACAGCCGCCTTCGCACACCTCTTTAAAAGCTTCCCTCCTGCACCTATCCTTTTTATTTATTTATTGGAACATGCTGGGAACACATCGCAGCTGGAATCTTTTTTATTTATCAAGGCTGGGAGCAGCTCGCGGCTGCCAAGCACACGGGACGCTGTGTGAACTAGGTGGGGGGACTTTAGATAGCAATCCCAATGGCCATGGCCTGACCCACCAGCCAAGCGAGGTCAGAACCAGCGGACACAGAGTCCCCTCTCCCAGGAGCCGCCGCTCTCCCCTCCAGGCTCCACAGTGAGGCTGCTGGGGACTGTGGGTGGCACGTGGCGCAGCCTCTCCGTGCCTCTGCTCCTCAGGGAAGCAGCTCCCCACTTGCCTGTGTTTTTAAGAATCAGCGCTTAGGATTGATGTCCTGAAGGCTCCATTATCAGTCCTGGTACATGATGTCTGCCCAGCAGGACACAGAGAAGCCGGGCGCATTGCTGCTCTGTTCTGCTGTTCTTGAGAAACTTCAGAAGGCCCAGAAACAGGAGCAGAAAGGAGGGAGAGATCTGTGCTTTTCCTTTGGTGGTGCGTTGCCGGTGCCGAGCTGGCACCCATCCTAGGGGCACACAGCTCAAGACCACCACCTGAGGCCCAGGGAAGCACAGAAACACATGACTCGAAGACGGATGCCCCATGGTGGCCGTTTTCCCTCTTCCTCCCCCAGCTCAGCATTGTTTGGCTCCTTCCTCTTTTAACTACTCAGTCGGGACAGGGTAGGGGTGGGGACTGGTAACCCATTTATTCCCGTGTTGTGGACATGCTTGGTGCCACCATGTCCTGGGCACACTCCGAGGGCTGGGATGAAGAGCCTCAGGGATCCTCAACCTCGGAGCTTCTGCGGGAAGAGGGACGCAACAGATCAGTGGGATTGCACAGGGGGATGGCAGGTGGGGGGGCATGAAAACAAGTGGAGAGGGGGAAGGAAGACCAAGGCTCCAGGAAGGAGCTTCTGCTTGTCACAGAGGAGGTATCCCCGAAGCACAGACACACAGGAGGAGGAGAGGAGCACCCGGGAGACCCTTCAGGCAGCTGGCAGACCAGCCAGAGCCTGGGCAGTGAGACCAGTGGGGCCATAGGAGAGCAAAAGAGAGGAGTGGGAGGCGAGGCCAAGAGCGGGCCGGTACCTTGCAGAGCCTAGCGGGCCACCATGAGGACCTAAATTTCCAGGCAAGGCAGGAGCCATGGGAGCAGGTGGGTGCTGTGGTGTGCCCTGCATTTCGGGCGAATTGTCCTCTTTAGTAATCAACAGCACAGTGATGGCAGGGGCCATGCTGACCAGCCTAGACAGACACTGGGACACTTAACACAGCCTACGCACATCGATCTGGGCGGAAACTGATGTGGACTCGGGCATCTACTGTAAATGTCTGAGCATCCACCACCGCCCAGATACTGGTGCGGAAGGCAACAACAGGCACGGGTTACCTTGAATTTGCTTGTGGAGGAATTTCCTTTGTGCCCAGATCTGGGGCTGGGGACATCATAATGAAGGAGCCCACACATTTGCTATTCAGAAGAGGAACCAAGGAGACGCTCTCAACAGCTTTTGCCCAAAGGAATGCCGAGGCATGAGCTGCTCTCCTTCCATCCACCATCAGAGCAGCCACAAGCACAAGGCTGTGGTCACGTGATCACCTACTGGAGCGATCCTGTCCCCGGAGGAAACTGCGACATCTGGAGACATTTTGATTCTCACTAGTGGAGCAGAGGTGGAGCCAAGGATGCCACTAAACGCTCTTTCAGGCACATAACAAAGAGTTATCTGGCATCCAAAGCCTACACTGGCTGACGACCCTGCTGTAGACGGAGCCAGTCAGGGTGCTGGCCATCCTTCCTATGTTGGGGTGTAGAGATGTCTATTTACCACGCACATATTCCTGTGAGCAGCCTGGCCTGATCTGCTACTCAGGGACGATCCTTCATGACCCTCTTGGCATCCCTAATCAGGACTGAGGATTGGTCACAAGGAGAAACCCACCCATTTCCATGAACTATATCTTGCAATTAAGCAAGCTTGCTTTAAATCAGAGAGGAGGAGGCTCCCAGCTTGGCTTCTGTAGGTGTCCATTTCAGTTACCTAATGTCAAGGCCAGGGTCCGATAGCCGGTGTTCACATCTGCAGGGTCAAGACCCATTGTGCTGCCCAAGAGCTGCGACCCGAGACCAATTAACACCGACTGCCTCCGTGTAGTGATTCCACAAACTCAGTCTGAAACTGGGCTTTGGGGAGCAGTAGTAAGGACCAAGTCCCAGCCTCTGCATCTGAGGTCTTTGGGGTGTTCCGAGACAGCAATGGGAAGTCTCAAAATGGATGACTCCAACTGTCAACGTACTTTGAACAACCGTGGAATCCTGAATAAGGCCCCCTGGCTGAGGAATCTTGGTCTTAGTTTCAAGGATCCTTAGTTGGTCATTATGAGAGAAAACCTCCCAGAAAAGGAAGGTTTATGACAGATTTGAATGAAGCCATTGGCTTGGATCCATTCGCTAGCTGTGGACTTATCTTGCCTAAGCCACATGCCGAGGGCTGGGCATGCAGCAGTGAGCAGGGAGATGGGCAAGGGCTCACCCCACGGAACCAGCATGCTCACCAGCGTCTGTAAAACACACCTGCCAATGCCCTTTCCCTGCACCAGCAGCTATGCTTTAGTTTCCAAGACAGGCTTCCGAAATAAACGCTAGCTGCAGGAAGCAGTGGTTCGCTCTCTCACCCTGACTTTGGGTCTCAGACTCATTTGAACATAAGGCAAGGACTGATTTTTAATTCAACCTATGAAGTTGCAGGCAAAATCCAGGCTGCTTCTTTTGCCCATAAAGAGCAGTGTTTGTGCAGCAATTCTGCAGCAGGTAACCTCTGCCAAGTTTCATACATGTTATTGGACCCACAAAATTTCCCAGGAAATCCAGGCTCTCTGAATATCTCGCCTCATTGGTGACACCATTGTGCACAGGGACACTGGAGAGTCTGGGTTTCACCGTTGGAGAGATTGCCACGGCCTCCCTGTGGTCCCCTGTGAGCTTCCCCGAGAAAGGATCCAGTCTTCTGAGCCTAGGTGAAGTGCTCCTGTGTCCCCAGCAGCTGCAGGAGGAGGCAGATGGACACTCGGTGCTTCCCAGAGCCCGGCAGGACTCACACCAACTTCTCCTTTAGACCACATGTGTGCTTAGTCCCTGAGACTATTTGCTTGCTAGATATTTCCCCCTAAGACAAGGATTTTAAGCATCCAAACACATTTAAATTGAGGCTTCCCATCACAGGGTGACAGCTCCGTCCTTCAGGCCCGATGCTGAGTCCCAGGGCACCTGAGTGTGCCCACGCGGCCGTCCCTTCTTGCTCTCCCGTCATCCAGAATCTGCACATTCTTAAGCCCTCTGCAGGCGCTGGGCTGATCCTAGACAGCAGCCCTTCTCACAGGATTATTGCAATACAGACAAGCAGGTTAGCTGGGTGTGGTGGTGCATGTCTGCATTTCCAGCCACGGGGGAGGCTGAGCCTGGAGGACTGTGAGCTCCAGGTCGGAGTGAGACCTCATCTCAAAAATACATAAATAAGGAAAGTTAGATTATGACACTTTTTATTCAAAACCTTCTAGTAGTCCACATCTCACTCAGGACCAAAACAAGTCCTTATTACTGTCCGTGAGGCCCTGAGGGACTGGATCCCAGCTCTCCCCTGAGCCCACCTCCACCTCCTTGCACTGCATTTCACCCTCAGCAGTTGCCTCATTGTTCCTGCAACCAGCAGGCAAGCTGCCTCAGGGCCTTTGCACCTGTGGCTCCCCGGGACCACTCGATTCCCACGCTGCCTCTCCAGCGAGGCCCACCTATCAGATGGCATGCTCGGCAGGCTCACGCCCCTTCCCTGGTTTGTGGTGCCCTAAGCCACTTTCCACCATATGTGCCTTTTACCTCCCTGTGCTGATTGGGTTCATCTTCCTCCCGAGAGCGCAAGCTGCACACAGGCAGAGGACCTCCTTGCGGCTTTGCTGACGTGGACACAAGCCTGGGGACAGGATCCCTGAGTGTTAAGTGAATCAAGATTCCTGCAAGGGAAAGAAGCTGTGCACCCACAGTGAAGGTGGGAGCCACCTCAGCAGAAGAAAGTGACTGAGCACAGTTCAAAATTCCAACTAGTCAGGGCCGGGGCTGGGAGACTGCCACGGCTTTTTTTTTTTTAATCAATTTTATTTATTTTTCCATCCGGCCTTTGTTTCTCTGACACTTAGTTGTGTACGCGGTACTGGGGTTCAAACCCAGGTCCTCACTCATGCCAGGCAAGTGCTTTGCCACCCGTCTTTGTTCTGCCATAAAAGCAAGACATTGCATATTGTTCCCCAAGTGCTGAAGGACATGGAGGACCCGGGCTGCTCCCTGTACAATCGGAACTGAAGGGCAACTGAGCGCGGAGCGTGGGGCACTGCCACTTCATGAGGACTGGCATCCTGCGCTGGGCATCCCCAAGCATGTGGCCACGAGCACACCAAGGCCCAGGGCCTTCCCTCCGGCCTGGAGGGTCTGCCACTCACACAGCTGGCTTCACGCAGGATGGACTCCAGCGAGAGGCCTCTTCCCCCCCGGCCAGACACTGAGCTCTGGGAGAACTTCTCAGCCACTGTCTGGCTGGAGGCAGCTAGTGGCCACTGAGGCCTGCTGATTTCTGGAGAAATGTAAGAGTCAGAAAAAGAACCTTCTAGACTGTGGAGGTGCCCACCTGCTGTGGTCACCTCTCAGTCCATTTGTTCACATGGGAGGGTGACTGGCCTACTGGGCTGGGCACTTGCACATCCCAATGATAATGCAGAAACACCTGGCATGTCCAGGGGCATGCGGGGAGGTGACTCTGCACAGGAAGAATGTTCTCTGTACCTGTAAGCCAACTGGGCAGCAGAGTGGGCACGCCCTTCCTGATGGACGCCTGATGAACACTGGACAGTTGTTCCCCACCGAACCTCCTCCCCAGCTGAAACAGACAATCCAACTTAAAACCTAAATTCTCCTGTGATCCCCGCGACCCCGGAGCCTGAGGCAGGAGGATGGCAAGTTCCAGGCCAGCCTCAGCAACTTAGCAAGGCCTTGTGTCAAAGTGAAAAATAAAAGGGGCTGGGAAGAGCATCCTAGTACCGGAAAACAAAAACGAAACAAAGCAACAACAAATCCTCCTAAATTCTGATCACACTACCGGTTGTGGTTCGGCTAATAATGTTGTACCGATGCCAATCTCCCAGCCTTGACGGAGTTACGGTTTTGTAGTTTTCTCTTAGAGGAAGCTGGGAGAAGGCATTTGAGAGGACAACGCATCATTTCTGCAATTTCTCACTAGTCTATGCTTAAAATTTTTAAATTAAATAAAAGTAGCCATCTAATCCGTTGGAAAAATAAGGAAGTTTGGTGGAAAGTGAGAGAGAAGGGAAGGGAGGCTGAGAACGAGACTCCACACAGCGAGGTTCCATTTGGCAAACCCTCCTGACTCTCGCGGCTCGGAGCGGTGGGATTCCGTCTTCAGGAGAGCAGACGCCTGAGGCAGGTCTCCTCACCATCTGCTTGTTCCTAGCCACCGAACGCCAACCTGCCTGAGACTCAGATCCTCGCATCTGCACGTGCGGGGGCCTTTTGTGCTTGGAGTTTCTAGTGGGCAAACTGCTCCATAGCACTTAGGAACCTCGCCTCACATGTGGGGTCAGAGGTCAGGACACACGACGCAGGCCACCTCTTGGCCAGGAGGTGAGCCCAGCCTCCTCTCAGAAGTCCCCTGGTCTGGAGGGAGGAGCATGTCAGCCACACTTGAGTATGTGAAGCAACTCCCGCCATGTGCCCGAGTCCTGAGTCCCACACCCACTGTTACCCCTGTGCTGCGAGAGCTCCCATCAGTGCAGAAAGGCACTGTGAAACGGGGACCAACAGCTTTGAGGGTCTGCCTGGGGGTTTCTTCATGCAAAGCACACGTTCTTCACAGCTGAAACAGAATTCACTGCTTACGCAAACTCTGACGGGTGTTTAAAACGCTCTGCTAATAACACGCAATGTTTTTACGCGCCAGGCACTGTTACAGCACCTTGTAAAGACCTGTCCACGGAACTGTCACACTGCTGCGGAAGTAGGTACATAGCTTGATCTGTTTTTAAGACAGGGAAACTGAGGTGTGTGGAGGTGAGGTGACTTTCCAAGTCCCGCAGACCGTCAGTGGGAGAGACGCTGCTAGAACTGAGGCCTGTCCATGGCAGCCAAAGTTCCAGGGCCACAGACCCAGGGATGCAGGTGCCTGCACTCACAGTCACCCTGGGGCACCATTCTGCACTTATAAAGACAGAAGTCTGCTAAGCTCAAATGTGAGGTCACCGATCACTCTGCTGTGTTACCTCTCCTCAGCAGTGCCACCAGTCCTCTGTCTTCCTGCCTCCAGGTTCCAGAGGCAGGGCTGGGTGCATCTACCCTTGTGCGATGTGACACCAGAGGGGTGAAAGGGCTTACTGAAAACTAAACGCAGGCTCCCGGGTCCATCTCTCTCCCCACGCAAGGCGGGAGGACAGCAAACCCCTTCTTGAGCCTCCTGGGCCCCCAGATACAAGGTCAGAGCATCTTCAGGAGGTCTCCAGCACACCCACAGCACGGTCCCCCTCCAGGCTGTGCAGGTCCCTTGCTGATCACAGGAGGTTCATAAGCAAATGTGACGGGACTCTCCTGTCTGCTGAAACCTTCCAAGCTGGCAAAGGCATGGGGTTTCCTAATATCTCTGAGAAGGATGTTGCAGGAGCCCTTCAATCCATCCCTGAACACTGGCACACGAGGATGTGCAGACATTAAACACGTCAGAAGGCTGGGGCTCAGAGGCCCTGGCCAGCATGCATGAGGCTGGCTCCCACCCTGGCACCAGATGCAAGAGAAGTCATAAGGGTGGGAACAAGACAGAAACTTCAGAAAAGCGTCATCTGAATCTGGACACCTGCAGAGACCTCCTTGTAAAACAAGCAGAACTGTGACAATAACCATCTTTGTGGGCATGTTACCAAATGTAATGGAAACGGAAGTCCCCTGTGACCTGCTGTCACTCTGTCTTGCAAATCTTATCCCAAACAACTCACCCGACGTGCGGTGGCTTTATTCTACAAAGAACCGAAAGACGACTGCGGTGTAACCCAAGTCTTTCTTAAACATCACAGAAAAAAAAAACCCTTTTTTGTTAATCTTTATTTTTAAAACAAGTCTCAAGCAAATGTATTTTTCCTGATTGTGAAATTCCCAGCCTTATTTTAGGATCTGTTGAGAGGCTTTTCCTTGGTATTAGTGATGCTAGGGAGCAAGGGCTCCTGAACCCACACTTAGAATCTTTTCTCAGTGACAGCACCTACGGAAGCTTGGCCAGGTGGGGTTTGCTGACACAGCAGTGGTGACTCCGCAGGCTGTCCCCTGCTTGTTTTGATTTAGGAGTTCCTTGATCTGCCTGGACTTATGAGATGGAGCACCCGTGCCTGGTTTTCTGCCAGACATGTTCCTGGAAGTGCTGCTGAGCTGTCTGGAAACAGCCTCTACCCAGGAGCACAGAATCCCACCAACTCAACACCTGTGGGCAGTACCCCCCACTCTCCTCCCACACGCCTGGGGCAGCCAGCGCAGCCCCCTGTTCCGGCACAGCCGGCATCAGCAGATCTGCGAATCTACAAACACAGTCAAAGCCAGAGGCATGCATATCCCTCTCCACTGCAAGGCACACTCAAGGCACAAAGAGGCTGATCACTGCCACCCTGCTGCTGCAGGACACGATTTCTGCCCTCATCCCTCCCTCTTGTCCCCCAGGACACACAACACAGGAGGAGCAATTAAGAGCCATCGGCAGGTCTACGGTTGCCTTCACTGTTAGGTGAAAACACTGCCCTTGAACATCTACCCCCAAACATGGAGTCCAGCCTCCAAGGGGAGGCCAAGGATGGCCAGGGGCCATCTGGTACCTACCTCAGGACGAAGAGATCCACAGTTGAGTTGCTAGAGATGGTGACGTAGGCAGTGACCACATCTCCTTGCTTGACAGGCCGGGAGGGCAGCCAGATGACCACATTGGTGTCCAGACGCAGCTCGCTGAGCTGGGCACTATCCTGGGTGCGGTAAAGGCCCACGGTGCCAATCCTCTGCAGGCGCGAGGTCTCTTCCTCCAAAGTCCCCTTTCCTGGGCGAATGGCGTTGCCCTTCCTGATGTCACTCCCAGAGCAGTCCCCGCGCTCGTCCCCCTGCTGCATGGTGTAGTACAGCTCCACTGGGCTCCCCTCGGGCTGCTCCGTGGGCTTCCTCCTTCCCACCACCGTCGGGGGGCTGAACCAGCTGGCCGGGAGCTCTAGCTCCACCACGCACAGCCCCAGGTCCCCGCCCAGCTGGCAGCTGCCCCTCACCTCCCGGGTCTCCCGGAAGGCGAAGACCCGCAGGCAGGGCAGCGTCTCCGCTGCCCTGTGGTCGTCCCAGTCTCTGCCCGCAATGTAGAAGAGGATCTGCACTTTGGGCCGGCTCAGGTAGATCCGGTCCCGCAGGACGAAGGCCTTCAGTTTCCAGTTGAAAGTAAACTTATTGGTTGGGCCTAAAAAATTTGAGGTGGACATTAGGTCCAGAGGCACAATCTTCTGCGCAGTGTAAGGCCCGTAGCTGGCGTTCAGCACTGGTGGCTGCTTGGCTTTGTACAGGAAGAAGGACTCGACCCGGGACTGAAGGCTGGCATTGCCCAGCGGGTCCTGGGTGGCCTCCTTCAGGAGGAAGGAGCTCTCTGCTCGGAGGACGTGGTAGCTCACAGGCAGGTAGGGCGGCAGCGAGGAGAATCTATGAATGTTGTCCGCGATCCCACGACCCTCTATCACTGAAGGAGGGGACAAGAAAGAAAAGAATGAGATTATTAACTGTCTGTGTGGAGGTTCCCAGGTCTGCAAGCAGTTCAGAGATGAGGGATAGAATTCTGAAGTCCGCTTGGCCAAAGGTTTTATATTCTTTCTGGAAATAGCCAGTAAATGACTCTAGAGGGTCCACAAACCATGCCTTTACACTAGGCTGAAATAGGAAAATGGGGGCTGGAGCGGTGGCTCGGCGGTTACGGTGCTCGCCTGGCATGCACGAGTACGCAGGTTCAAACCCAGCACCACATACGCAACTCAGTGTCGGAGCACTGAGGGCCACATGAGAAAGTAAATAAAAATCGTTTCTGTCTCCGTCTCTCTCTCACTGTCTCTCTCTCTTAAAAAAAAAAAAAAAAGAAATAGGAACATGGAGAGTTTTGTTCAATGAGAGTTGATGAGCGGAGGTGATCTCATGATTTAACCCCTCAGAGCGCTGCCAAATCACCCGAGAGGGTTGCATCCAACGGCACAGGTACACGAATGGGAAAACAGAACAGGGAAGAGAATAAAGTTCATAAACGAGTCCAAGAACGTGTGAAGCTTAGTGTGTGATAAAGGTGTCATCTCAAATCCTGACACAAGTACGTATGTTTTAATAAGTGATTCAGGGACCCCTGGGCAATGATCTAGGAAAAAAGTGAAAGTTATGTTTGCTGCACCTCACCGCACAACAAGGATAAATTTCAAACACATCAGCGATTTAAACGAAAGAAAATAAAAATCTTTTAAGCAGGAAAGAAGGCATGAGTGAGCTCCTCAATAAACTTAGGTGTTGGAAGTTTTCTAATTATGATTCAAAATCCAAATGCATTTAATAAAATGATAAGTTTACCTATATCATTTCAAAATATTTACATTAAGATACCATATACAAAGGTAAAAAAAAGCTGACAAGCTGGGAGAAATTTTTTTCCATGTATATGTTATAGACAAAGGGCTAATGTACCTTCTGTGAAGGAATCAGATAAAAAATTGAAAGAAAAATGAATGAATTTAAAAGTCGACAATTTGCCAAAAATACACTGAAATCTCCCTCACATGCACACGAACGCCTAACCTCACCCAACTGGCAAATGCAGATTAAAACTACTAACCAGTACCATTTCTCACCCATGGATTGGCAGAAGTCACAAAGCCTGAGGACACCGAGGCGGCGGACACTCTAGCGTGCTGCTGCTGGGGAAGAAAAACGGCAGCCGTCGCTTGGAAGGCACCTGGCCATGCTAATGATGTGACATGCGCGGCTTCCTTTGACACAGTGACCCCACTCCTAGAAATCCACCCCGAAGACACAAGAACAGCATGATTTAAAACCAGGTCTGCACTGCAGCACAGCAACACTGTTTCCATTTAAAACATGTTTCCCAACTGTGCTACATTCACCAATCCAGGTGTAGGGAAATGGCAGGAAACACTTGGGTACATCCACACGATGGACACTTCAGCTGCAAAAGGGGCTGTGAACCACTCTGGAAAGTTCCAGAACAGATCCGTATGCACTGCTCTTTGACAATTCCAGAACATGCTGTCAGTGAACAGCTCAAGTGCAAAAGACTGTGCCCTGCCTTTTGTGTAAGGAAGAGGAGGAGGCAACAACATATTTTCTCGTCTGCTTATCTGGGTAAAACAACACACAAATGAGGGGAGAGTCAGTATCTATGAGACTGGTTGTCAAGAAGGGTTGGATGGGAACAGAGAAGGGAGAAAGAGGGCTAAGGAGAGGGAGAAGGGCAGGGCGTGAGAATGCGCTGGCTTGCGTCCAGAATGCTGGAGGCTTGTTAGCATTTTGCAGATGATATTCACAATAACTACAAGGATGAGTGTGAGCTCTAAATTGAGCACAGATGGAAACAGATAAACTTGGAGCTGGAGCGGTGACTAGGCGGTTATGGCGCTTGCCTGGCATGCGGGAGGACGCGAGTTCAAACCCCAGCACCACGTACGTAACAAAGTCTTGGAGGAACGGAAGTCGCATGAGAAACTAAATAAAAAATTGCTTCTCTCTTTCTCTCTCTCTCTCACTGTCCCCTCTTTCTTAAAAGGAAAAAAAGAAAGAAAGAAACAGATAAACTTAATTCTGTTTGAAAGGAATGTGGAAACCACACGGAAGGAGGGTGGAGAGGAGCTAATCCAAGCAAGCTGAACGCACGTGTTGACTCCATTTCTAAAGCTAAAGACAAGAAGAGCTGCACCAAGGTATAGTCAGAAAATGGGTTTTGGACAGAAGAATGGATTAGCAGTTTTGAAGCTGCTTTCTGTGGGGCATAGCGGGTGAGCATACGAGAAACACTCTGAGAACATAGGAACCAGCCTCACTGTCAGGGAAGAGGTCGCAAAGGCCAGAAAGGCAGGAAGCCCGGGGTACGAAGGAAGGAGCTGGAGGCAGAGCAGGTGCTGTGGGTCGCTTACATCTACATAGGTGAGTAGATGCATACACACGTCTCCTCGCTCTGTCCCCTAAGCAGACCTAAAGGCTACGCCATCCCTGCAGCCATCAGCACCCCAGCTCCTGGACACCGGTTTCTAAATGCCATTCTCTGCTAAAGGGAGCCGGAGCTTCTTGGGTCAATGCCTGACCCTCAGCTCCAGAGGGACCTGGGACACTGTACTGGGTCAGACAATGAGGAAGTTCCCCAGAAATGCAGTAGAACATGCAGGGGACGCAGGGGCAGCAGCTGGAAAGGGGCTCGCATGGAACAGATCCACGGTAATGTGAGCACCAGACCACTAGCCATGCAGAGGAGGAAGAAGCCCTGGGTCGTTCTTGATAAAATGAAGTCAGACTGCAGGGAAAGCTTTCCCCTTGTGGTGTAATCCACATGGATGGCGACATTCACAGTAGCGACAGATTGAGGCAAGAGGAGGAAGAAGAGATTCACTTGACCTTCAGTTGTCTTCTCCCAGGGGAGCCCGAGCAGCACACTCAATTACTAAGGAACAACAGTGGATTTCAGGAGACGCCTTAACCCAGTGACCAGATATTTCACATAACCAGCGAAGGGAGGAGCAGACATCTCGCTGCACTCAAGAGGTCCAGGGGAACAACATCAGCTCCTGGTGATTCTGCCAGAATGCACACTAAAAAAGCCACACGCCTTACATCTAATGCTGAGGGAGGTTCTGAGGGACATGATCTGAAACAGTGGGTCTCTCTTATCAAAATGTCCAGCTCAAGAGAGCAGAGGAAACAGGGGAACTGCCTCCGGTGAGGGGGAAAATGCCCAGAGACACCAGACCCAAGGAAATGCACATGAGCAATTTTCTTTTCCTATTTTAGGACAAGTGGCAAAATTTGCAGTCTCTAAATTAGCTAAAAACATTGTACCAATGTTACTTCCCTCATTTTGATAATGGTACTATAATTATAAAAAGGGCTATGTTTACTTTCTAATTTTTTTATGGTACTAGGGATTGAACCCAGGGATGCTTTACCATTGAGCTACATTCCCAGCCCTTTTTATTTTATATTTTGAGAGAGGGCCTTGCTAAATTGCCCAGTTGGGCCTCAAAAATTACAGTCCTCCTGCCTCAGTCTCCCAAATCTCTGTGATCACAGCTATGTGCCACACCTGGCTAAGGCTATCTTTAGTTTTTAAGAAATGCATTCTAAAATAATTAGTGGTAAAGTGACATTGTGTCTGAAGTTCATTCTTGAATACCTTAGGAGACAGAGGAAAGCAACTCATGTGAAATAAAATGTGGTTAATTTTCATATTTGGAGAATCGGGGGTAAAAGTATACAAAAGTTCTTTTTACCATTCTTACAACTGTTCTTTAAGTCTCAGACTGTGTCAACATAAAAAATAGTGAAATAAATAAAATGTAAGCAATAAATAAATAAATAAATATCATCAGTGGGTTGGATCAACATCTGCTGGGGCCAGGATGTTCCCCACGGAGGCAAGGAAGAACAAGAGCCACCCGATATGTCATCCTCCCACCGTGTTTCTGCATCCAGCCCAGCCATCAGCAACAAGAAGCCAACTAAGCTCCCCGTGGGTTTTAATTTGCATTGTTAGGGGACCACTAGGACCCCAAAACTTAAATATATTTGCAAATCCAAGCACACCCACCTCCTTGCCCTGGTCTTTCAAAGTCCAGGAAACTCAAAACAGGCTTGGTGAGTGTTCTGAGAGAGGAGAAGGGAACTCTTTCCAGCTCTCCCAGTTGTCCCTCCCTCTAGCCAGCAACTGGTACTTGCTGTCCTTTGGATGTATCCCTAATCACTGGTGACACATCAAAGTTTCCTTTGGTGTTGAAGCCACCGAATGAACTTGGGGTCAAGGTGGCTTTTCAAAGCCTCACTGCTCTTGTGATTTTCCACCCAGAGGCCCCATCCTGAGGTCACCAGCAGCTAGGGCACAACCGCCCCCTTTAGAACGTCCCAGGGCTTCTGTCTGAACCCGGTCGTTTCAGCACAGCCTGAAGCACACTCAGCAGGTCCTGCCAGGCTACGGCATTCCAGAAAGAGCTCGGGATCTCGTCTTTGAGAATCCGCTGATGATCCAGCAACTCGGAATATTTTGTAAAACCCAACAGGCTAATTGCCACATCCAAAGCTTTTAGTTGGACGTGTTCATCTCTGTCCAAAAAAGCTCTCAGAACTTGAAGTGCAGAGATTTAGGGACGCGTTTGTTGGAGAGGAGAGCAGGCTGAGGCCTCTGAGACAGTGAGCTCAGGACGGAAGGCCCATGGGTGTCGGGGTGCGCAGACACGGGAAGGCTTGCCAGAGAGCTCCTCATCCGGCCCTCTTCCTGCACCCAAAGCATCAGAGGGCCTTGCTCTACTTTCTTTCTTCCAATAAAAAGTTCTGAAAGGTGATCTCCTGCTGCTGAGCAGATGCAGGATGGAGGAGTGGCCGGCTGCCTCGACCCTCTCCTGAGCTTCACGCACTCTTTGAACAGCCTGTTCCTTTTCCTTGGGGTGGAACAGAAAGTCTCTGGCTCCTATCCTCCCATGGAACCTTCCAGGCCGTGAGATGCACCTTGAGCCAAAACATGGTCAAGGAAGGAGTGGGGTCTCAGATGGTGGCGGAGGGCATGGAGTTCGTCCTCGGCAAGATCCAGGCTTGGTCTGCCGCCTGCCATGTGATCCTGTCAATTCCCACTTCCTGAAAAACTCCATTTTCCAAGGAAGGACAGACATGTAGGTAGACAGATCTAGGTGGACAGGACAGTAATAGTAGCTGTGGTAGCTCAGCTACACAATGGCCCCTCTGTGTGGCCTGCGTGTGGCCTTCAAGGGGTGGTGCCTATTGTCCCACCTCTGGGTCTGGGACAGGCTTGAGGATTGCTTTGGCCAAAAGAATACAGCAGAAGTCCCAGAGCTGAGCCCAGGTCTCCAGGGGCACCGCACACTTCAACTCTCCTTTGGGCTTATGTCACTCACTTCTAAAAGGAACAAGGCCATAGAGGCCAGGAAGGCTGAGAGGCCACATGGAGGACAGCAGGTCCCAGCCAAGGCCATCCCACAGCCAAGTCCAGAGCATTGAGAGAGCCCAGTCTAGACCAGCTTGGTCACCAGTCTGGGTAGACGTCCCACATGACAGCCTCCAGCCCTCGGGGAGGTTCAAAAGGCAATGCTTGATTATCAAGAGTCAACCATGTTTGGGACATGCTTTTAAATGCCTTAAGATCACAAACTCAGAATTCAAGTCAGTTTTCCACAGTCTCCTATGGGGTAGGTGTCATGAGGGACCCTTTTTATAGGCAAGCAATCAGAAATGGAGAGGCTGCATGATTTTCTCAGGCCCTCCAGACTGAGAGTGCTGGAGCTGGGACCCGTGCTGGGGGTTCATGTCCACCGGACAGCAGACCCCCCTCTCCACTGTCCACCTCCCACTACTCCAGGCTTTCTGAGCTGATGCTTGTCAGTGTTTACCAAGTGCCTGCCCTAATGGCTACACGTTAATGCCCCTTTGTTCTTATTTAAAAGCTGTTAGTGGGGCTGCAGCAGTGGCTGAATGGTTATGGCGCTTGCCTGGCATGCATGAGGATGCGGGTTTGAACCCCACCACCACATACAGAAAGAAGTATGGGAGCAATGAATGCTGCATGAAAAGCTCAATAAAATTGATTATTTTTCTCTCTCTCACTGTCCTGCTTTCTTAAAAATATTGTAAAAGTAAATAAATAGAAATAAGCCACTTAAGCCACTCTTGGTGGGTTCAACCTCTCCTGCGTTTCCTGCCCCCGGGGCCTAATGCTTGCGGTTCTTTCTGCCTGACTAGCTTGTATTTGGTCCACAGCTTCTCAAAGGCCTCACTCTCCATCCTCCACATAGGTGGGGCATCCCACCGACTCCTGGTAATGCACACACCACGTGCCGCTCTCCTCTTCTCATGGCTGAACCGTGTACCTGTCTGCACAGGTGCTGGGTTAATAGGCTGGCAGTCCCATGCTGGCAGGGGAATTCTTTGTTCACTATGAGCCCCACCTGCCTGGCCTACTGTGTGCACAGCAGTCACCCACTGGATGCTCGAGGATTGAGTGATGTTTGACGAATGGTACAGATGTCGATCAAGCGAGATGGCAGAAGAGACCTTTTTACACAGAGAGGAGAGCTGCGATGTGGAAGAGCAAGGTCACCTCCATCCATAGGCAAGACCTCCCCTGCATGCCCCAAAGGCGTCCCCTGCAGGGTGGCAGTCCCCTGCAACCATCCACATCAGTGCCTCGAGTGTTCCGAGGGAAGCTGGGCTTCAGTAGGGATTCCTGGCCTTTTAATGTTCCTTGTCCCCTAGCAGTAAGCAGCAGCTAAACTACCCTGATCACAGCAGACAGAAAGAGTCCTTTCCACTCATCAATGAAGCCCTGCATCAGAAGCTGCCGGGGGGCCTCCCATGGCCAGTATGGACTTCACCAAACACGCACCTGCCCCCACTGCCCTCCGCACACCAGGCTTCCAACATGGGGTGCCCCCAAGCTTCAGAAATCCCATCCCCTTCATGACATTAGGCTGACATTTATGCACTGGGAATTAGTCAGGAAGCTTATTAATAGTTGATATCTTTATCGAATAGAATTAAAATTAAAAATGTATTAATACCAATGAGACAACAATTTTGCTCAAGTAATCCTACCTAAAATAAAAAATTAGATCACTAGCTCCATTGCTGCCTGCCCAGAGGTCTGGCCCTCTTGTCTGCCTTTTTCTGTTAAACGGGAAGATTATTAGGACCCGTTGATGACCAAATGCCACTTTCTGCGGATGAAATAACCCAGACACAATCAGGAAGGGAATGGCCTCTCATTGGCGAGGTCAATTCCAAATCATGCC
Source organism: Aplodontia rufa (assembly GCA_004027875.1). Taxonomy (NCBI): domain Eukaryota; kingdom Metazoa; phylum Chordata; class Mammalia; order Rodentia; family Aplodontiidae; genus Aplodontia; species Aplodontia rufa. The sequence continues at coordinate 30,985 of PVKS010018393.1, forward strand.
TGACAGCAAACCAGAGATGCTCACGTGAAAGGCTCCCCCAGCCCCGGGGTCCTGCACAGCCCCATCTGTAACCCTGATCCCAGCCCTGGGGGCCGCCTCAACATTTGAGTGAGGGGAAGCACAGGCCTAGCCGGCTGGGGGAGCAGAGCTGAGGATTGCTCAGCTTGCGGGCGATTTCCTGAGGCTTCCTCTCTGGACCCCTGTGGCACCCTGAGCTCTGGCAGCCCTGCTTCCTCTCTCTGGTTCATCAGCTCACACCAATGGCCCCAAGAAAGACAGGACAACTGAGGGGCTTGGTGGGTCCAGTTGCCCCTGGAAAGCCTGGGTGGGTTCGAAGGCGGGGGGCGGAGCGCTGGGGGCGCTGACAGCTGTACCTGTCCGCCTAGGCTCTGGGCTGAGGGTAAGTTCCTGGCTATGTCCTTCCTGCTTACCCAGGCCCTTTATCTGGGCTTGCTTGTCAGCCTCGGGGATGTTGTGTCCCACATCAGGTGTTCATCAGAGAACTCCACTGCCAGGCCGCTGCCGGAAATTGAGGTTTTGAGATCCTGAGATAGCAGTCGTGGACGATGGACGAGCCACTCAGACCAGAAGAACAGCAAGTGGGTGCACTGCCTCCCACGGGGCTCTTTCCAGCAAGCAGACACAGGGCACTCCTTAGAATCCACCCTCTCTGGGCGGTGGAGCAGAAAGGAATGGGCAAGGGCCCCAGGGTAGGGGTGACATGCCAGGGTGCACAGAGGGAAAGCTAAGGACCTGGGACCTGAGAAGAGGGGAGTCTGTCCTTCAGGGCAGTGGAGACAGATCTGGCACTGAATGATGTGAGCAGTGGATGCCCAGGGGTACCTGGTAAACAGTCACGGGTGACACAATGGCTTTGAATGATGGCAGTCTGCAAGACTGTAACTGAGCTGGAAATTCTATGGACTAGTGACATTGTAGCCATCATAACACGTAGGGCAATGGAAGACCCAGGTGTTTGTGCAGAAGCCGATGACAGTGAAGCTGCCAACTGCCTCATGGGTCAACATGAAGCATACCAGGGAAGGACAGCACAGCAAACTGGGTACCGATAGACAGCGACACCCCTGGTCTGTGCACGACCGCGCTGCATTTTTGTGGGTGGCGTACACTCCTACAGTTAACTAAAACAGTAAGTGGTGCTAGGCCCATGCACCTGACTGCTGCAAGAGGCCACACCCAGTGATTGACACAGACCTAAGCCACTCCCAGTGATTGATGCATGCCAATAGTGATTGACACATGCCTCCTAGGCCACGCCCAGTGATTGATGCATGCCTCCTAGGCAATGCCCAGTGATTGACACATGCCTCCTAGGCAATGCCCAGTGATTGACACAGGCCTCCTAGGCCATGCTCAGTGATTGGCGCAGGCCACCTAGGCTGTGTGAGTACATTCTGTGATGTTCCAACAGCAGTGGTGCCAGCTAACCAGGTGATAGTGCAAGGGTGCCTCCTGGGCCCCACTGGACCCTCCTGGACAGGATAGAACTCTCCTAGGGGAAGCACAGCCCATAATGGAATTGCTTTAGGGTGTAAGAGGACTTCCAAACAGGGTATCTCGGTCACAGATTCTGCACGAAGGGTGATCCTGGTCCTCCGGGGCACACACTTGGCAATGTCTGCAGACACTTCAGTCTGCAGTAATTGGGAGGAGGCACTACTGGCGTTGTGGAGGCGGAGGCCAGGGAAGGTCCCAAGGTCTCACTGCAGAGAGTCACCAGGCCAGATGTCCCTGGTGCCCAGGTTGAGGAACCTTGCTCCAGTGATCCACAGGAAGTAAGGAAGGGGCTGATCAGTCGAAGGAGCAGGAGGGACATGATTATAGTCAGAATTGTCTCCAGCCCAGGACAGAGGAAAGCATTGCAGTGAACATTCCTGAAGTCAGACAATGACCCTATGAATTAATATGTCCCTGTCCCCAAAAGAAGGACTTTTTTTTTTTTTTTTGGCAAATACTTTGCACTTTAGGACCTTGGAATCTGCACTTCTATCATGGGAATCACATAGATTCAGGGGACAGGGACCTTGTCCCTCCTCCTGTCACTATCATCATTATTTCAACTATGTTGACAAGTGACAGCCACAGACTCCTGCAGCCTCAGAGATGGGGGAAACCTGCAACCTGCAATGGGGGGAGACTCTTCTGATGCCCCTGTGTGCTCTGCAGCCAATACCTCCTGTCACGTAGGTGACACTGACCACCTGCAGATCACAACTTGCTTGTCCCCAAGGGCCACATGTAGGACCTGCTGGGGCTTACCTTCCAAGTCCCCACAGCTTCCTTGAAACCCAAGTGGCCTTAACCGTCCCTCCCGCGCGTGTGATTTATTAGCACTCCACCGACCTGGCTTCTCCCTCTGCTAACCGTGGCCCATTCCTTTCCCCTGAGACAAAAGGCACCTCGGTGGTGGATTATTTGACTTCAGTGCCTCTTCCGAACAGCCCCAAATGTCTATTGCTGAAATTACACTGTGCGGTTTGCAATTTCCTAACACTAAAGCTCCCCTTCGAAGGAAGCTGCACCCAGACCCTGGACTGGGCCTGGGGGTAGTGGATGCTTCCTTTTCTCCAGAAGAAGCCCTTGTCACCCTCAGGTGCTCCTCCACCAGACCTCTGGTACTTGGGGAGGGGGCTCAAATGCCAGCATCGCAGACCTGACCAGCATGGGGAGGCACCCATGTGGGCACACAGGAAGCACTTAGTAGGCCAGGGTATCACCCAGAGCACGTTGCTCCCTGCAGAGCATGGGTGCTCCTGGCGGTGAGCTCAGCAAGCTACCCTCTGGGGGCCTCAGGACCTCACTCCAGGCTCAGTGGTTCCACTGGCTCTGGCCAGCATTGCCCCCCTGGGCAGGCCTGCTCGGAGACCTGATTCCCTCAGGGCTCAGCAGAAACAGTAGGCCCTCCTCCTTCTGGAAGTCTAGCATCAGGGGCGGGCAGGGCTGTCCTCCTATAGAGGGGCAGAGAGAACCCAGGGTTTCTCTCTTGCATTTTCCAGAGCCAGCTTCCCTCCTTGCCTGTGGCCTCTTCTCCCTTGTCACAGCCGGGTGCTCAGCAGCTCCCTCCCTTCTGACCCCTTATCCTCCTCTCCAAGAAGCTGCTGATGACAATGGGCCCAGGTGGTGACTCAGGGACACCCCATCTCAAAGTCCTCAACTGAGTCCCTCTGCAAAGCCTTCTACCACGTCAGGACACACATCTGCAGGCGCTGGTGGTCAGGACAGAGACGTCATTGGGAGGGGGGCAGTATTCAGCCTACAGCAGGTGATATTTGGGGTTCCTGTGGGGGTGTCAGTGGTTGTCACAATGTGTTAGTCAGCTTTCTGTTGCTGTAACAAAGTACCCGAAGGCACGAGGAAAGACTCATTTGGCTTCACTGCTTTGGAGGGCAGGCAGCTGGGAAGCAAAGAGGAAGGAAGTGGCCAGGGTCTCAGTATTCTATTCGAGGGCCACTCCGGATGACCTCTCTTCCTCCCACCAAGCCCTGCCCCTTACAGGTTCTGCCATCTCCTGACAGTGTCAAAGCTGGGACCAATCCTTTAACACAGGAGCCTTGGGGGACACCTGAGGCCCAAACCACACAAGGGTGCCCCCAGCATTCAGAGCGTAGGACCCGTTCTCCTAAGGCACTGGAGCATCTTAATCACTCAGGATCCGCGTGATGCTGCCCGCCGACACTCACAGGTGAGGAACCTATTTTTAATGATCCAAGCAGAGAAGCAAACATAGAAACTCTCCCTAACACAACAGGCAGGTGTGTTGTGGATTTTCCAGGGTGAAGACTGTGCTCTGATGAAGTGTCACCAAAAGGGCGCTAACCCTCTTGGAGAGTTACATCTGCACCCAGGTGGGGTGAGATCAGCTGCCTCCCCCCATCCCCGTCAATGGCCCACAAGGAGGGCTGTGCTAGGCCTGCTGGAGGGAAGCCCTCACTCTCAGGAGGGACCGAGAGGCCCTAGCCAGAGGCCCAAGGGACCAGGCTGCACAGGGCTGTTGAGATGTCCCTGGGGACAGTCAGCAGTGGGGCAGGCACAGTGGAGGGATACAATTGAGTCTTTTTTCCAAATATAATTTTAATTTAAATGTTAACTTGTACATAAAGTCAAAAACTGTACATATCAGCAAGGAACCACATGATATTTTGAGACACATATACGTTGTTTAAGTTAGGTCAGACACCTGTTTCTTTAGGGTGGAAAGTTTCAAAATGCTTTCTTCCAGCTTTCTGAAATGTATGGTACCCTGTTCTATCCACTGCCACCCTACTGCACAACAGCCCTGGAGAGCTTCCGTGCCTATCTGACCATAACTCAGCTGGCCTGGCTCCTGACCCTGATGAGGGAGCACAGGTCACAGTGCCCTGTGCCTGCCTCGCCTTGGGGTGGGGACAGTGGACCTGCGTGGGGCCAAAAGCCCCTCACACAGTGCACCTGGGCTGTACCCACTGAGGTCGTTGGGCTGCCCAAGCCATCGGAAGGAGGGGTTGGCAGTCTCAGTGAAGGTCAGCTTGGAGACAGTGTAGGATCTGTGGGCCAGAGGGACTCTGCGCTGGGGTATCAGGAAAGTCCCCAGAGATGGACGGAAACACAGGATCCGCTGCCTTCCAGTGAAACTTCACTTACAGACAGGTGTTTGAATTGCACGTGATTTTCACATCACAAGCATTATTCTATTTCCAATAGTTGAACATAGCACACATGACATTCTTAGCTTTCGGCCACATAGAAACAGGTGGTCGTCCGAATGGGACCTGGCTTCCTGAGCCCTGATGGGGCAGGAGCCCATCTGCACACCCCCGGTGCAGGGCTCAGTGCTCTCTAGGATCTGAATGATATGCCGGGCTGACCTGGTTGATCCAAAATATAAGTGTGCTTTCTCTACGCCTCCTAACCTGTTTAGAGGCGTAGGGAAAAAAAATCAGAAGGGACAGAGTCGCAGAAGGCAGGCACTGGAAGACCAGTGTAAATCCCCGCCTTCGCCATGGCAAGCACTCAGCTGCACCTATTCAGAGACACATCCAGGCACCGCAGATGGTGGCGTTATTTACAGCGGAACCTTACATTAATCACGAGAGTCCAAATTATCTCAATTCATGTAAGTAAAAAGGAACAGCATTCCTTTTCTTTATGAGTCTTTTTCTTCAAAAAAATAAAGAGCTTATTTTTAACAGAGCGCCCATATTTTCTTTCCCAGTAATTACAGATAATTGAGAAGCCTCCATGGAGTCGCCAAGCTTCTCGCCACGCCAGCCCCACGGCCTGCTCGTTAGCATCTGTGCCGCTGGTTAGGCCAGCACTTGGGGTGATATTAATGAGAAGTCTCGGGGTACAAAGAGGAAGCACTTTCCCAATAGCAGAGAAAACAAAGCAGAGAAAAAAAGGCTGGAAAGGGAAGTGGTTTGCTCCTTCATCTGAGGTCAAAGGACATTGAACCGACTGCCCAGGCAGGGATGGGCAACCGCAGGGGGGCTTTGAGAAGTCAAGGGGACCCTGCTTATGCAGGTTGGAGTGTGAGGAGAGTAACCTCATAATCAGTACCTGCAGGCCCACATGGCCCACAGCACGCATTGGAGGCTTCACTTAGAAAACAGCCCTCTGCTTCGAGAACTCCCAGCATCCTCATTTAACCCACCAGGAGCCTGAGATCCAGGCAAATTAAATCATTTACCCTGGGTTGCCCCGCTGGAATAATTAGAGTGCTGGGATTAGAATTCGGACTCAGAACCCCTGTGCTGCTGTGCTCCAAGTTCACAACTCGCTTTCAGGTATCATTTTCCTATCGAGACAGAGGGGCCGCGCTTGGTAAGCACAACAGTGAACACCCCAGGCCCACCTCAAGCTCCCATCCAGGATGCGACCCCTGGATCCAGCCGTGCCTGAAGCCTCAGGGCCTGTGGACATTTTCCCTCCATCAGTCTGGGGTGCTTTCCTGTCAGTTTAAACCAACAGACGATTGGCAGCCTGTTTTTGATAAATGAGTCCTGAGTTTACAACTGTGCTTATTTAATAATGTAGAGACAAGGCATTGATCTCGCTCTCAACGTTAATCTCGGGGAAAATCAGCTGGGGATGGTATGAGGAATGATCTTCAGCACGGGGCTCTTACCTGCCCCGTGATGCCCGGCTTCTGCAGGGGCCACATGATTAAACAGAGGAGTCTGAGCAGAGGGCAGGAGGCCAGCCACCCAGGGAGCCTTCAGATGGGAAGAATCGGCTACATGAATCTGGCTTGGTGGGTGAGCCAAGACGAGTCCCCAACAATCGCTTGGACGTGGAAGGGGGCCATGCAACCAGAGGGGTAAGAAGACCATGCTGCTGGTCGGGGTCGCAGAGGGCCTGGGGAGGCACAGGCGCTGATATCTTGGGGAAGGGTCTGTGCTTGTGGAGATGCCCCTGGGAAGAGGGCAGGAGCCCCTCCTCGGTGGCAGCTGGTCACAGAGAGAATGACCAGCAGGCACTCTGGGCTCCACCCCTGTGTGAATTCTCTGCGAGGAGACCCATTTGTTCCGGCACCACTGCCCAGCCTGCCTCAGAGCTCACGGCACTGGCTGAGAGGATGCTGATGCGGGTGCCTTTGGACACCCACGGACCCAGGGAGACAGTCTGGAGCCCGTTAGTGACTCAGAGGGCGGGCGAAGCTGCCCAGGGCCCTCGCTCCCTTCGGACCAAAGCCTAGAGGTGAAGGCCCTGCATGCTAGGAGGGGGGAACACCCTGCACCCAGGCCAGAGGGACTCAAGATGCCACCAGCAGCTGCGGGAGCCGCCTTCCTGGGGCAGGAGCGGTTGGTGAGACCACTTTAGGGGGCACCCTGATATTGTCAGCATGCTGACCACTGACCCCTGGCTTTCCCTGGCCAGCAGCCACCCTGAGGTCCCCCTCACTCATGAACACGCGTGGAGGTGTCTAAGTGGCCCAGTGCAGCACTGACCACGCTGACCCAAATCGGAAACCGTGCAGACAGTGATCAATGGCAGAGCCTCTGAACACAGCCGACCACAAGAGGTGCCAAGAGATGAGGCAGGGGGCCAGCTCTGGGCAGGCACTGGGTTCCTGTCCCAGCCATGGTGATTGTAGTGGTGGCACAATCCCAGGGAGCCACCTGGAGGATTCAACATCTCACTGGGGCTGAGTGCTCGTGGTAGACCTGGCACATGGTAGACGCTCAAAATCCCGCCCCCCCCATTAATTTAACAATTATTAGGCAGCAGCTGGAGAGGGGAACTACCTGAATAAGTCCACAAGCATCTCCAAGTTGTGGATGCCTGTGAAGTCAAGTTGCAGAACACGGACGCTTATGTAAACGCAGAGAGCACCGGGGCACTTGGTAGGACTATGTTCCTCTGTGGAATTGTCTCGCGCAAGCTTTAGAGAAGCACTATCGGGGACTCATCCCAAGGCTCCATGAAATCATTCAGGACCGGGCTCCGCACATCCTTCTGCTCCATCATCTCTAATGACAGCCTCATGCTCGGGACTGCAAGAAGAGCTGCTGCATATCCGACCACCAATCTGAGTTCCAGGGAGGAAGCATTACGAGCAGAATGCCTGCAGAGGTAAGTTTATTATTCAACACCAGCTGTCCTGGTGATACCAGAAACCGTCCCGCTGAACCTCAGCACTCACGTTTTTCCAAGACTGGCTCATGAGGGGTCCAGCTCTAAGGTAGTCTGGGAAGGTGATTGTGTTTAACTGGGTACATTGCTACCTCCAAGAAGTTTAGTATTCTGTAAGTAAGGGAGGAGAGGAGAAGGCACACTGCGTAGACAGCTGGAGTCCTCACGCGATCATCACACGTAGGACACATAACGTGTGCTAAAACGATTGCATGAGAGTGATTATCAGTGGTAATCCTAATAAATTTAACACATAATCAGGTCTTGGGGCGGTCACTCAGCTTTGCTTTACAGGATGCTTGACTCTATAAAGTAAAAGAGCGCTCTTGGGTCGGTGTGCAACTGAAGACCTGTGCTAAGTGTTTTCCCTTGGCCCCAGGCTGCTGTCCCCAGACCTGTGCATCTGTGACAGAGCAGAGGCCCAGCTTGCCCGTGCCGGGTGTTCCAGGGGTGCACTTTCTGGGTAGAGTGGCTTCTGGCTCCTGCTCTTCCCTTCTTTGCTCACATTCTGTGCTCTCTGGGGACTGTGGAGGACCCTCCTGGAGGTTGTGATGTGAGGCATCTGGAAGGAACTCAGGGTCACAGGACATTAGGTGGCCACCTGCTGGAGGCCTCGCCCTACACTTCTTTCCTAGCGGAGCATCTCCCAGATCCCTGAGGGACGCTCCATCTCTCATTCTGCCCACGTATTTTTGGTGGGTCTGATCCCAGCACTGGTCCAGCTGCGGTTGAGCATTTCGGGCCTGGCCAATCAGAACACCGAGCTTCCCAAACTGGCTTGGGCAGCTCCGGCTGCCACGTGATTTCTCATCCACACTGGTGCAGTTCACAGAGCACCTGCCCCAGGCTGGCTGGGGTCAGGATACTAGAGCAGTAGCCATGAGCACAGCAGAGACCCTGCCTTCAGGGTGACCCCCATCCAGCAGGGGGCAGTGCCAGGTGACGTTGAGTATGGGCAGAAAGGGACAGAAAGGGACGGGTCCACAGGTGCCTTCCTTCTGGCCTCACCAGCCAAGGCCGCCCTCACCCTGTCCTGGTGCCTACATGGCTCCTCCTGCTGTCTCCAAAATTCCCCTGCTTCATTTGCAGGCTGCTCTCCGTCTAGACTGGGAAGCCCATGAAACAGAACTGACTGCTTCCCCACCCAGTGCCCACGCCAGCATCTGGAAGGCGTAAGTCCCACTATGAGCGAGGGAGTGGATGGGCCAAGTGAGCACCACCCCATGTGGCCTGGGGATGCCCCATCCTGCCAGTGCCTAGGGCTCCTCTTCCTAAGACCCGGCTGCCTGTGAGGACTCTGCTCTGCGCTGCCTCTGGGGAATAGGAGTCCGGGGTGTGCTTAGGCAGCTACTGCTGTTCTCCTCAATGAAACAGCAGCGCCACCCAAGAGCAGGGACTGGAGGCACAGTGCCTGTGCTTCAGGGCCAGGGGACTGCACAGCACTGCCAGGGCTCTCAGGTTCCCTTGGGGACCTTCCCTCAGGAGGACCCTTCTCAGTGGGGTCATGATGGTGAAATCTGCCAAAGATGAGTTCATCACACTGCTCAGCCCCTCAAAGGCAGGAGAGGAGGGAGGAGGAAGGGAGGAGGAGCAGA
>PVKS010018394.1:0-40205 GCA_004027875.1 Aplodontia rufa
TCCAGCCCCCACATCTCTCTTTTCTGACTGAATGCACTTTACATTCCAAAGGACACTAGCCTTTCTTGGCTTAAAACTTTATACCCATGGCTTCCTTCCTGGATTAGCTAGATATTTAAGCCAAGTGAAAACATGTGGAGGGATTTCTTGGTAGAATATTTATGAGAAAAAGGCTGAAATCCCTTGGAAAAGATAAGCAAAGAAAAATGATACTTTTGGACAAAATCTAAGGTTATCTTGTCTATGATATGACCCGAGTGCTATAATTGAAGACATTTGGAATACATATGACTTTTGAAAAACAAAAGAGTGACTATTTGAGTATAGAGAGAATGTCTGCAAATATTCAGGGAAAAGAGAAAAATCAACAAAGAATTATGATGAGAAGTTGTGAAAAGGTTCAGAAATGGGGTGGGGAGAATTATTTTCTGCAAATACTGAGGTTAGTCCACATGCAGTGAGGATAAATGGAACACTAATATTAGAACTAATTTATAGGTATTGCTGTGTACTAGCTTCAATTTTGTAGCTGTTCATGCTTTAGTTAATAATCGGAACAATTGCAATAGTCATTCTCTCTTGAGGTCACACAAACACACACACATGCTTTCTCAAGCTCATTATTCTCTAGTATTAAATTTGAAACTGTTCAAAGTAAAAGTCTTCAAAGCTTGGTTCTGTACCATTCCTCACCCAACTCAAAGACATCTATCCTATGTTTGTTTGCCACATAAAGGAGGCTGTCTGGATAATTCATAGGTATTTATATTTGATCCCAACCTATTCTCTAAACTCCAAAGCAAATGCAATCGGTTTTCCCTGGCATTTTCTCTGGGTGTCTGCAAAAACACCTCAACCTTTCTGAAGCTTAACTAAAGCCAACCCACTGCTGGTGCTATCTGCCTTGTGACAAGCAGCACCCTGCCCACTTTCCCTTCTGTCCCCATTACCCTTGTTCACTGCTTTAGAGTGCCATGTGACTTTTGCATCTTAAGTACTGTGGAACCTTGTCATTCCTACCCCTTCGTGCTGCCACCACCCATCTTCCAGCTGCTATCATTTGACATGGGCGTGGTTACAGCAGCCTGGATCATGTACATCTGTCCCTTGTGACCTTTCCTTACCTCCACCCCCAAATAGTTGATTTTCCAGAATGTCATTTAATAATTACATCAATCTCCTGTTTCAATTTTTCAATGGCTTCCCTCTGATTTTAGAATAAAACAAATTCCGTTTGAAAATGTGCAAAGCCATGCATTGGTTGGCTCCCATCCATCTTGCGAACCTCATCACCTTCAAGATTACTCTTACTATTTCTCAGCATCCACATTGGCTTTCATTTCTCCTGTTCCACTGATACATTATTATGTCATGTTCCCACCAAGAGATCTATACTTGAATGTTCTTCTACATGAAAATTTTCTCCCTAGATGGCCATATAGCCTCCTCCTTCAGCTCTTGGCTAAAATATCACTTCCTCAGTGAGACCTTCCCTGGCCTATTTAAAGTTATAGTCTCCAGCACTTCCTTGTCTCTCCTCTGTTCTTTTAGTTTCTTATTTTTCCCATAGTCCTTGTCTTGTTGTATCCTATATGTTTTAATTTTTTGCTTATTTTCTTCACTGCCCCATTAAAATGTAAATACACTGCCTGCAGGAATTTTGCTCTGCATACTGCCAATACTACAGAGCCCCAAATGGGCTAGGTAGTAGCCCATACAGTGCTAGGTATTCTTCATCTGATGCAAAGGAACTGCTCCAAGCTCGTTTCCTTGCTATCCTGCACTATGTCCCAGTAGCTGATCTCTACAGGTTGCTTCTGTGAATACCCTTGTACTCTGGCTTTCCACTCTTAGAAGTTTGTCCATGGAAAGCCCTTTCAGAGGATCAGAGGAGAAAGGAAATTTCCATTGGATATTACTCTGCTTGCAATTCCCCAGAAATAGCTGTGTTTGTCAACTTCAGGCCACAGCTGTCCTATACCTTTCCAAAAGTTGCAGGATCCTCAGGTTCTGGTGACTGCTTCCTTGTATCTTGGTTTTGTCCTTTAATGGAAAGTCTTCTGCTTTGATTCCTAGGCTTAAATCCCCTTCCTTTCATTTCTTCAACCATTTGTATATATACCTGGTACAGTTGGTCCTCTACATCCACAGATTCTGCTTTCCTGGATTCAACCAATCACAGATGCAAAATTTTAGAAAAAAATTGTATCTGTACTGAACATGTACACAGTTTCTTTTCTTGTCCCTCTGAATACAGCAAATTAACTACTTACGTAGCATTCACATTGCATTAGATATAACAAGTTATCTAGAGATGATTTAAAGTGTATGGGAGGATGTGTGTAGGTTATATGAAAATACTACAAATTTTATATAAGGGACTTAAGCATTTGCAGATTTTGGGATTCTTCGTGGAGTTGGTGATTCTGGAACCAATCCCTAATGAATATTGAAGTACGACTGCAATTTGTCCTTCTCCAAAATGTTCTTAGTTTTACACTCGAATATGTCACCCTTTTCCTTCTGGTACTTAACAGATACAGTAGACATTCAATTATAAAATTAACAAAAAATAATAATGTCAATAAACTGTCTTTTAGAAAAATCAGGTGTATAAAATGAAGTATATTGCTGAGCACATTATAAGTGCTCAATACATGGTACCTATTATTGTTTGGTCACGATTATTCTCAATTTTGACATCTTAATAGAATTCCATATAACATTTTGTATATAATATAGTATTTCAGCAACTACCACAGTATATAAGTAGAACATCTTTCTGACTCCATCTTACCTTTCCTAGGATCAACTGTTTTATCAATAACTAGGAAGTAGTAAAGTAATAACTTTAAGATGTGAATCTTTATGATTAATTTATCATTTTATAAAAATTCAAATGCATCCCCCAAAAGTGCTGCAAAAGCAGAAATGCATCTGTTTCATTTTGTGCCAACTGAGTGACTCCTCTGTGTACAGTAGTGTAGTTCAAACACAGCTCAATTTATGATGCAAACAAGAGGAAGATAAATCATAGCATAAAAATTCTAAAAATAGTCAGTGATTGCCTGTCCACTCCCTTCCAGGCTGGTATAGTAAATGGCTCATAGTCACCAAAAAAAAAATGACATATAAATCTGTGGGTGTAAAACAATTTAAGTAGAGGCTTTAAGCTCTGTGTTGTTCTAATTAATTTTTGTGCATGTAGTTTGAAGGTAAATCTACTTGGTGTGTTTTTATTCCCTGCTGTTAAAGAAACCAGCATTGCAGTCTTCTGTTTGGAGTCCTCTTAAACTCACACCTGAGCATAATATAATCTCTATGACGACCAGTAGGGATCCCAGAAGATGCTTAATGAGCTGGGACAGAATTACTGGGGAGAAAACTGTTAAACCAATGCTTCAGAGAATCCTGCAAATTCTTTGTTACCAAGAAGATAAAAGACAAAAGATAAAATGCAAGACAACAACCATCGCCTTTAGTTGTGATATAAGGGGAAAAGAACATTAAGAATTTTTATTTCTATAGACCCATGTTATCATTTCTTTTTGACCATACTTATTAATTATTAAAATGTATAATTAGTAATTTTATTGTAATAATTTAGTTTAGAAATTGATTTTATCAACATTACAAAGTACATGATACCAAATACAACTGATGTTATTAAAGACCAAATGTCCTATTCAAAGTTCATTTTTCTTTCATTCATGCTCCCACTACTACAAAACAGCAGGGTCATGGCTTTGGGGTTTATATTTTGTCCTTGGTAAGTAGAGCTCTCTCTGCTTCCTGCTTCCCATATCCTGAGCTGCCTTCTTCAGCCATGATATTCTGCCTCACCTTAGAGCCAAGAGATTTGGAAACAGCTGAGCATGGACTGAACCTCTGACACCATGAGCCAAAATAAACTTTTCCTTTTCTAAATTGTTCTTGTCAGGTCTTTTGGTCACTGCAACGAAGAAGCTGTCTAAGATAGTTATTTTGGTGTTGTGCAGGGCAGAATGTTATTTCCTTGTGGAAAGACAAGGGAAGTAACTCTAAAACTTCAAACTTGTTTACAAATATGAAGAGGCTTATTAAAAACATCTCTAATACAGTGAAATTTATATATTTTTCTACAATTAAAAAGGCCAAATGAACACACAAGATATCACACCACAAAAGAATACTTCTTGGAATGAAAATCTCTCACAGTTCTGTAGTTCTATGATGAAAATGACCAAAATAAAAGTTCTGTTCAGTGATCACTCAGAATGAGGAAATGCCTCTTTATGTTCCAGAGTTCAATTCTGAACAGCATTTCCTACTCAAGAGTAAAATAAAGGTGGACTGCTGTGGGTGTTCACTTTAATTTTTCTAAGTTAGTTACCTTTTTAAAAAACTGAAAAACATCATGTTCTTAGAGTTTAATGAAAATATTTTGAAGATATTAAATTGAAATTCATTTAAATTTATTGATATTTAAACTATTGAGCTTGAAAATACAGTCACTAAAAAAATCTAAACTGTTCTTTTTTAATACAATTACATTTTATTAATCAGATCACTTGATTTTTCTTTTCATAGAAATAAGATTTGCAGCTTTTGCTGTTCCCACCAGTGAAGCTACGTTGGCACATTCTTATTTCTCTGCCTCTTTGTGCTGAAAAAGGATATGGTAGTTGGACTGGAAAGAGAAAAAAAAAAAAAAAAAGAAAAGAAAAGAAAAATGGTCTCCATGATGTCTCAGAGACTCTGGGACCTGTGAACTTGTGATTACAGACAGTTACTCATCTAATTCCATCTCTGCCTAGATGGGAACTCTTTACATATATATCCAGCAATGGTAATAAAATTAAGTTTTATCATAATTGTTACATCAGACATACTAAATCATTTAATTACAGGGGACGGAGCTGTGGCTGGGGGGTTATGGTGCTTGTCTGGCATGTGCAATCACATGGTTCAAACCCCAGCACCCATGTACACAACTAAGTAAGTGTCAGAGCAACTAAAACCAAGTTGAAAAACTCAATAAAAGTTGATTCTCTCTCTCTCTCACTGTCCTTCTCTCGTTAAAAAACAAACAAAAAACCATATTTAATTACAATTTTTTTTTATGCATTCAGAGGCTGGTGAATTTTTCTCTCCAGTGACTAGTCAATGTCCCCCTAGTTTTGCTTTTATGTTAAAATTTTTATCAAGGTAATTTGGGCATACAGTTTAAAAACACATAATTTTGAGAATTCCCTACTCTACTTACTGTTAATCTCTTGGCAAACTCCTTCAGTTGTTTGTTCTAATTTTTCCTGAGTACCTTTATGTAATGACATTATTTAATTTATAACTTGGTACAATATGTGTCAACTGCTTTTTATGGGAGATAGGGACCTTCAATTTCTTCTACTAAATATGGAATCATAGTACTACTTAAATTACTTGTTAGTGCTTGGATTATCATGCCCATGTAAATGTTATTGATTATTGAGTATATCATATTTATATTTTATTTTAAAAACATATTTTCATGAAGTTAGTATATTTCTTTTACTGCAAATCTTAACTTCTCTAGTAAAGCCCTATAGTCACAAGGATGATAGGAGAATGGGAAAAGAAATATTGAAGAAGATACACCAATAGAGAATTATGGGGAATTTAAAACATTGAGTTTATGATTTAAAAAGTACAGTGTTATATTTAGTCAAGAATCCCCATTTAATCAGACAGTCTTCCTCTATGCATATCTTAGGAGATTTTTGAAAACAAAAATGGTCTTCTACTCACAGTATTATATTTAAAGTCATAATTGGCTTTACTAGCAAAGGCTAAGTATTATTTTTTTAAAAAATCAGTTTTATTAGAGGTAATATAAAAAGAATACAGGAATTAAGCGATTAGGATGAATGCAGAGGGAAAGATCGCAACTGTAAATGTTTTTTGCCTATGCTGTTGCTCTCAGTCATTATTATTCCTTTCTTTGCTTCATTTTCTATCATGTACTTCTCTAGACTTGTGCTATACAATGTTGGAGCCATTAGTCTTTTATGGATCTTTATATTCAAATTAGTTAAAATTAAATACAAGTAAACATTCAGTTCCTTGGTTACACTAACCTCACTTCAAGTGCCGAAGAGCTGCACATGGGCTACTCCCACACAGGACAAACAGAACATTTGTATCTTAAAGAATGCTCAATTTAAAAGCACTGTCCTAGACAAATAATATAGAATTATTAATCATCAGCAAATATATTGCCTTTGTTTTGTGAGGGGATTAAAGCACAAACTGGATTTACAGAGGCTGCCTGATTCTCTTTTCCATTCATCAAAGCTATTTCTGCCCTAAAACTAAAACTTAAAAGAAACTTTGAAGCACTCCATTAGAATTTCCTGGTTTTTATAACTCAACAGATGATGAAGACCAAAATATGAGAGAAACATGGCACATTAAAGGAGAGTAACACATATCCTATTTGGAAATATGATTCTGTAAAGGACAATGTTAACATATTGGGGGTGGGTGGAAGGTTAGGATCAAAAAATGTATGTAAAACATGTTTATAAGTTCAGTTTTAACACTTTGGATGTTAGAAAAAACATTTAAGCATTTAAAATAGAGAGATAGCACATACAGATTATATTTGAAGCAGCTCTCAGTTTTGTCAAGAAAGAATGTTATACAACCTAATACATTTTTAGAGATGCTTTGGGAAGGGAAGGGGAAGGATAAGGGCGGGTAATTGGGGGGGCACTCTTGGGGGTTAATCTAATCTTCAGAATCTATATATATATTATTTCATTAGAAGATTGTGTGATTGTTCAACAAATACATTTCTGAATTTTAAAAAAGCCTGTTAAGCACGATTAGTGCATTATGTAAAAAAAAAAAAAAGAAAAAGAAGCTAGAGAGACAATGGGATTTAAATTCAATCTCCCCTATTATTATCATTCATATTATTCTTCCATTTGTCGTATTTTGAATGGTCTCGTAACAAGTTTCTTGAATATTGTGTATCATGGTTTTTCATTTTCAAAATAATACCGTGGTGTTGTTTAGATAAATGAATGGAATAAGATAAATTGCATGTATCAATATATATATCAATATATAGCATTTAAATGGAGTTTCATAATTTATTAGTCCATAGTTTTTGCCCTATTCATATATGTTTATGTTGAAATTATCAAGATATGAAACTGACATTGCACAAATTTATACTGTGACAGATCCTATAATCTAAGGATATTTCTACGTAGTTTAATTGCTGGGAAGGACAAAGAATTTCAGATCTGGAAATAACTTGTCAATCACCCAGTGAAAGTCCTGAATGTGTAGCAATATCAGAGTAAGAACAAAAACCTAGTAACAAAGTATAAGCAGACAAAGGGCAGACATACTCACCAACTCACCTATTGGCCAGTCTGAAACCCATCAATATAGCATTATGTGTGACCATAAATAAATGCAAAGGAGAAAGTTTTCATTGTACCAAAAATGTCCTTCAATTAGTGTTATGGTTCACTGGAATAACAACAAATGCTCAGAGATCTGCTGCAGATCTTCAAGAGATGTGCATAATTTATGTTTTCTATAATGAAACATAGAAATTAGAAAGATGCTTATTGTGAACCCATATGGTTATAAAATTTTCCTCCTAGAGAGATATATAACTTATTTTTTTTTCATTTCATTTGGTTATCTGCTCAAATGACCTCTTCCAAGGTGATCTTCTTAACCAGGCCATCTAAAATATTAATTTTCCAAAGTTTTAATATCAATGGAAAGTCAAGATTAACCTTTAGCAAAAAATGCTGCCAATTGTTTCCTTGGAGTAGATAGACTCACTCCATTCATTTTAACTAAATATCTGCTAAGTATCTAAGTCTGAATAACTATAGTTTATCTGCCAGTTGATATTTCAAGTGAAAATATTATTTCCTTAAAAAAAAGCAGCAGTTACTTCACATCTCAAAGAACTCTACAAGTTTTTTTTTTCTTAAGGCAGCCATTGTACTTTAAGTATGTGGCAAACATATATTATACACTTTTCCCATTTCACCATACAGAATATTAGAGAGATATGTACTCAGTGGTCAGGACTAAATAAAATTATAATTTATACTGCTTCACTAAAGACAGTATTAAGTGAAACTGATATTTTTCTACAAGTACATAGTAGTGAAAAATGCAAAATTAGTAGCATTCCCTTTATTCATGCTAGAACTCCAATAATTTTACCTACTAATCCTTTTTTACTGTTTCTAATATTAATTAGCATACACAATGTTAAAATGGATATATTACAATTTACTTACAATTCATAAAATAAGTTAAATATCTTGGTTTTTTTCTATACTCTAAATATTACATGAAAAATCCTTAATGAAAAGTTTGTATATTAAATTAAGAAAACAAATATATAGGATTCAGAATCAGAAGAAAATATAATTGCATTTTAAAGTTAGAAGACATTACAATGTCCAATATTATTTTAATCAATTATAAACACTATTTGCAATGGATGATAATCTAGAGAAATGTGAGTTAACAAAATGTGTCTAATAGAAGATATGGAAAACATGAGCAGATTATTAGCTATGTAAATTAACATAGCCTAATTTCTTACACACAAATAAAGGGGTAAAAATAAGTAAGAAAATATGGGTTGAAAATGATAGCAATAATTGAATGCATTGGTCAGACATTAAAATGTAAACAATATAGGGTTTGATGGAAAAGAATAGAAGGTACAAAAATAGACACATCCCTTTCATCATTGTCCACAGCATTGTCATACTGTCACAGTATTTATTGATCACTTTCTATATGCAGGTACTGTGCTAAGTCTTTAGCTTGCCTTAACCAAAGATCTTGATGACACTATTCTGAGAGATTCTGCTGATAAGGAACTGAGCAATAGACAACCAATATGGACATGGTTGACCACACTATAAAAATTTTCTTTATTATAAAGCATTTTAAAACAGTAGTAAATAGATAATTTCATTTACAATATTGAAATAAAACTAATTATATATTTTTAAATCATTTAAATTTGATTAAATAATTAAAAAATAAAACTATGAGAAGAAAGTGGAGTTCTGATAACTGTTTACAAAAATATAACTATGTCTTTTCCTCCCAATTTCCAAGAAAGTGAATTAAAGAAATACTAAAGATTCAACTGTAAATATAATGGAATATAAATATAATGAAAACATCAGTGTAAATATATTGATAAAAGCTTTAGTATTTGGGATATGGAAAAATGCTCTCATTGTCTTGCAAAGACTTTACATATAAAAAGAAGACTGATAAATTTGACTAATGAAAATATGTATGACATGTATGGGGAAAAATAAAGCCACATAAATAACAAAAGACAACTTACAAACTTGGGAAAATATTTGCAACATGTATTATATGCACAGGGTGAGGAATCTAAATATACAAAGACCTCCAAAAATCAATAAAAAGACAACCTCAGAAGACAAGTTTAATAAGAGAAAATTTACAAAAGAATAGTCTGGTCAATGGACATTGGGAAATTTTTAGTGTTAAAAAATAATGTTAGGGGCTGGAGTGGTGGCTCATCTGTTGTGGCACTTGCCTGGCATGCGCGAGGTTGTGAGTTCGAACCCCAGCACCATGTACGCAATGAAGTGTTGGAGTAACAAAAGTCACATGAAAAACTAAATAAAAATTGATTCTTTCTCTCTCTCTCACTGTTTCTCTCCCTTATAATAATAATAATAATAATAATAATAATAATAATAATAATAATGTTAGCATCTTGTTTTTACCAATAGGCAATGATTAAAAGAGTGATGTCAACATGGTATGAAAAGTATGCCTGGTAAACTGTCATTGGTGAATTGAAATTGGTAGAAATTTACAGAAGGAAATATTTGTATCAAAAAGTTTTCAAAAGGGGCTGGAGCAGTGCTCCAAGGTTATAGTGCTTGCCTGGCATGCATGAGTATGAAAGTTCAGACCCCAGCACCACATACACAACGAAGTGTCTGAGGAATGAAAGTCACATGAAAAGCTAATTAAAAATTGCTTCTCTCTTTCTCTCTCTCACTGTCCTGTCTTTCTTAAAAAAGAAAAAAACGTTTTCAAAAAACCCATACAAATGACCCCAAATTCAGTTTATCATATTTTATCATAAAATAATAAAACATGTTGCATATAGGTTTATAAACAGTGAAATATCATTTATAAGAACAAAAAAATTAAAATTAATTATAATTAGGGGCTCTGTTGTCAAATCTTCTGGAATGGAATCACTGCAGCGCCCCTAGATGGAGCCTTTGCACTTATTTGTAATGTGAGACCTGCCTGGTTCATGAATATTATTTACCTAACTTCTTCTTAGGATTTGAATTTGTAATCACTTCTTTAGGCTATGTCCAAAGTCCTAACTGGCACAGAATGATTTCCCAACATGCCCGCTATGCTATCAAATTCCTATAGATACTTCTTTTTGTGTATGGAACTCTACAGTATGTCCAGGGAGAGAGTAGATGTGTATCATGGTGGAAATTTAAAATTTCATCTTCACATTAGCAAAGATTGGGTAGAAAATAAAGTTCTGAATGATGGTGATACACAGGGTAGACATGTTTTTGGAGGATACCATCAGAAGAAACAGACACCAAACGTTTACAAAAGTCTGAGTGCTCAAGGTATGTAGAGGAAATAAAAATGTGCATTCCATAGCAAGCAACAGAATTGATTTACTTTTGAAGTTAATGTGTAAAAAAAAAAAATTCTCACCGAAAAATGAATACCCAGTTACACTTTTAAGAACTATTCATCTTGGCTTTTAAGAAATTCTGAGTCTAGGGGCTGGAGTGGTGGCTTAGAGGTTACAGTGCTTGCCAGGCATGTGGCGTGTGGATTCGAAACTCAGCACCATGTACACAACGAAGTGTCAGAGCAATAAAAGCCACATGAAAAACTAAATAAAATCGATCCTTTGTCTCTCTCTCATTGTCACTCTCTCTTTTTTATTAATAAATTTATTTGTTGAATAATCATACAGTTTTTAACAAAGTAATATAAATGTGTATAGATTCTGAAGATTAGATTTACTCCCAAGAGTGCCCCCCAATTACCCACCCTTATCCCTCCCCTTCCCAAAACATCCCTAAAAATGTATTAGGTTGTAAAACATTACATCTTACCTGGATTTAACACATGATAATAGACCTCCTTTCTCAATGGCCAAGGTCTAATTCCAGCCTCCATAGATGAGTGAAGACATTCGACCATTGGTTCTCTGGGTTATGCTCATTTCACTCAGCATGATTTCTTCCATAGCCATCCATTCACCTTCAAAGCTGCAATATCTTTGTTTCTAATTGCTGTGTAAAATTCCATGGTATATATGTACCACAGTTTTTGGATCCATTCATCCAGTGAAGGACATCTGGGTTGTTTCCATGATTTAGCTACTGTAAATTGAGCTTCTATGAATATAGATATTGCTGTGTCGCTGTAATGTGCTGATTCTAAATCCCCTGGAAAAATATCCAGGAGTGGAATAGCAGGATCGTATGGTGGGCTCATCCCTAGTTTTTTGAGGATTCTCCACACTGCTTTCCGACGGGCTGCACTAGTCTGCAGCTCCACAAACAGTGTGTTAGTGTGCCTATCTCTCCACAGCCCCTCCAGCATCTATTGTTGTTTATTTTCTTCATTTTTGTCATTCTGACTTGCATGAGGTGATATCTTAATGTAGTTTTCATTTGCATTTTTTTGATTACTAGTGGTTTAGAGCACTTTCTCATGTATTCATTGGCTTGATCAATGTCCTCTGGTGAGAAGTTTCTATTTAGCTCTTTGGCCCATTTATTGATTGGGTTGTTTGTTTTTGAAGTTGAGATTTTTGAGGATTTTGTAGAATCTGGATATGAAGCCCCTGTCAGAGGAATCATAGTCCATGATTCTCTCCATTTCCTTAGGAAACCTCTTGACTCTTTTGATTGTTTCCTTGGCAGTGCAAAAGCTTTTTAGCTTTAAGGCATCCCATTCACTGATTTTAGACTTTATTTCCTTCACTTTAGGAGACATGTTGAGAAAGTCTTTGCCTACTCCCAAATGCTGAAGTGTTGGACCTAATTTGTCTTCCATCAGTTGCAAGGTAGCTGGTTTAATTCCTAGCTCCTTGAATTCATTTTGATTCAGTGGAGTAGAATAGAAGACCCCAAAACAAACCCTCAAATCTTTAAACATCTGAATTTTGACAAAGGGGGACAAAATATTACATGGAGGAGGGACAGCCTCTTCAACAAATGGTGCTGGACAAACTGGACAGCCACTTGCAGAAAGTTGAAATTAGACCCATATCTTTCTCCTTGCATGAGAATCAAATCAAAATGTCACACTTTAAAAAAAAGAAATTCTGAGTCTATTGCGAACTTTTCAATATATGCTTAAAGATACATATTTTTGAAAGAAAAAACCAACATATAATATGTAAATATTCTATGGAAGTTCAATTTCAGAAGTGCCTTTTAAATTCTCATGCTTTTCTTGTATTTCATGAAAAATAATTTTGAAAGATGTTGTTATCTCTTCCAAACACATGAAATTAATCTATTTTTGGCATTGCTCCAAGATTAAACATGACTAAAATTATAATGAAATTATTCCCATAGCCATTAATAAAATGTAGATTAAATCTATATTTTAAAATTATGTGAAATTCTTTCTGTAAATGTATTCAACTTTTTGAATTTTGTCTCAAAAATTGTTTGGAGTTGACATTTACTACATTTGGCACTTGGCTGAATGGTTAGTTACCCTCTAAGGGATGATTAAAAAGTGGGCTAGAAAATTCAGGTCTAATTTGGGAAATACAGTATGTGTTCCTTTCACTCCTTCAAAAAATTATTTAGAGAAGAGTCTATGTTATTTATACTAGTCCTTGGTGGAGCTATAAAATATAAAAGACATTGTCAATACTTATAAAGAGCTTGCAAATCAAGCAGGTAGAAAGACAGCTACCTAGCACAATATGATATGAGACAATTGTAAAAGGAATACAGCAGCGGCATAGATTTATACTACTACAGAGAATCAGAAAGACTATAAAAAGGATAACAGTGAACTGGAATTGCATAAGGACTTTCATTTTATCCTATAGTAAAGGGATATATGAAAGCACAGGGCAAGGTTAGGAGGTCCCAAGTGAATTCACTACAATTGGAAAGTAAGTTTCATGAGAGATAAGGTTATGGAAGTATTGAGATAAGATGTTGAGTGTTCCACACTCATGACTTATTCAAGAACAATTGAGGACCACTGGGAAATGTGCAACAAGAGTTTTGGAAATTAGATATGCCCTGAATAATTTCATGCATAGGACCTTATTCTAAGGCAAAATGTGTGAAATAGACAGTGTGCTCTAGAGGCAAGGATGCCCCTCGCAGCATTATGTAGGATGCTAAAAGCTGAAGACATTTGAAATGAATAATGAGAGAGCACTGAATTAGGGGTACATATAGACCTCTAGAAGTACCTGCAGTGCAATCTGTCAGGATAGCACTTTTTAGTTGCAACAAACTGATTTAGATAATAACCAGCTTCTAACATCTCACATTCTCTTAAGACCTTTGCTGTTTCTTACAAGAGAAATATATTCTGAGAGGACCAGAGGCTTCCCATCAGATTTCCACATTTAAGTACGTGTCCTCACTCTCATCCCTGAGCACCTACTGTTCACCTGCTTTTTAAAATACTTTTTCAAGTCAAATTCATCACTTTCTCCTAAAGTGCAAAAAAGCATAGCATACCTGGTGTATGTATGCAGATCAGGCAAACACCTACCAAAGGCAGTTATTTTATTCACCCCATCTCTAAGTTATTGATAATTTTCTAAAGAATGGCACATGGAGCTAGATCACTTGAATGCAAATTTCATTTCCCACACTTTCTATTTGGATGACCTTGTGAATTAATTTGGCTCTTTCTTCCTCAAAGTAGCAAAATCAAGTAACTGTTATTTTTCACAATGGGAATCAGTTTTAGCTCAGAGGTCTTAGAGAAACAGGAAACAAAATGGATTTGGTCTTCTGGCCATAGAGTGCTGATCCCTAATCTTAATTGTACACACTTTCCAAGCACTATTTTTAAGTGTGATAATTTGTAGATTTGTGTTAGCTTCCTACTTTGTTGTTTAAATTACCTACGTATTGAGAAAGACATAAAATTATTTTATTTGGATAGGGCTTTCAGAAAAATATTTAATCTAATAATTGATCAAAGGTATAATATTCTTGTTTTTATATAAAGATAATAATTCTAATATTTCACCAATGGGTATGATTTTTTTAGTGATAAAAGGTAAACAATTTATTCAGGCATATCTTATCTTACTGAGGCCTGCTAGTTTGAAAGGTTCTTTTTGGATATGTTGTTTTCTATGACTTGCATTAAAACCTTCATCAGTTTAAGGGATTGTTTTATATTCCGTACTTTCCTGGAGTTTATTTATTTTACTATTAATGCATATTTAATTATCATATTTAATGTTTTTATTCATTTATGTATTGAGATTATTATATTTTCCCCTTATCATTTTTTAAAATATACAAATAGATTATAGGATGCTTAATTACTTTGCATTACATTGAGTTACTGAATAATTTTAGTTCTGTTTTGTTCTTAATTTTTCATCTATGCCCAGATATGAGATTGATCTGTAAATTTTCTTTCTTGTGCTGTTCTCTTCTGGTTTTGGTAACTGTGCTATACCAGCTTCATAAAGTGAGTTGGAGTATATACCCACTCTCTGAAATGATTTGCATAAAATTGAAATTATCTGATTTTAAAGTATATTATAGAACTCACCTGTAAAACTATCCAAGATTAGTAGATGTGTGTGTGTGTGTTCATATGTGCAGATTTTTAACTATTGACTCCACTGCGTTTGTGATTTTTATTAACAATAAAGTTTGGTGGGGTACAGTGGTGCATGCTTATAATCCCAGTGAGGCAGAAGGATCACAGGTTGAAGACCAGCCTCAGCAACTTAGTGAGATCCTGTCTCAAAATTTAAAAAATAAGAAAGGATTAGAGATGTAGCTCAGGGGCAGAGCACCCTTAAGTTGAATCACCAGTGCAACAAAAACAAAGGTCTGATATATTCTATGAGACTTTCATTTATACCTAAAATAAAGATTTTCAACTCATTGGCATAGATTTGTAGAACTTTGAATTTTAAAACATTTTATCAGGAAAATTTTCCAAGCATGCATCAAAAAGAAAAGGTAAGTTAAATAATCTCTCACATACTCATCACCCAACTTCAATTATATAAACATTCTGCTGTTTTGTTTATCTTCCTGACACCCACTTTTTTTGGGCATAACTATTTTAACATAAATTCAATAAATCCTATAATTTTATTTATGAATATTCATTATGTATTATTAAATTAATAATAATCCATAAATATCTTCTAATACCCTGAGTACATTTAATTTCCCCCTACATTTTAGAAATGTTTCTTTTTAATACAAAATTAAGCTTCTAAATTCAGTCAGATTTCCTCTGTAGCTTCTCACTTAGAATTAATGAGATGGAATGCTCAGATGACCTTGTTAGTTTCTGTTCATGGCTGAATCTATGCTCTAATTATAAAATAATATAGAATCATATGGAAAAAATTCAACTTAGAATGAGAGAACCTGAATTTTAGCTTCCACTTACTATTCAGTAAGTGGAATAACAGTAATGTATTAGGTCTTTTGCATCTCCATTTCCTTAGGTGGATAAACAGTTAAAAAATACATAGCTCCTACTGAGAATGCAAGAATTTAAGAACATTTTTACATACTTGTAAGTTTAAGTGCCATAGAGAATGTTATGTGCAAAAAAACATGGAATTCTGTGAGTGATTAGTTCAATTTCTACTTCTGAATGAAGAATTCAATGTGTATGATCTCCTGAAGGCTTATGAATAGTTCTTTTTGTATGTGTCAAGGCTCATTTTTAAAGTTTGGCCTATGATATTCATGAGCAGAATTTTGCAAATGCTATAATCTAATAAAAAATCTTACTGTTTATGTTTAACATTGGGTAGGGGAGGTAATATTTTCAACTCGTCTTTCATGGGTTTATGTTTTATCCAATGACAGCGTAAGAATTCCCATTGCCCCTTTTCTTACACATTGATCAGTGTAACAAGAGTGATAGGGATATATATGTCTATACATTTTCTATTTACAATTTACTCTTTCTTCAAGCATTTTCATGTTGTCCTAACTTTATATTACAATTTCACATTGGCTTCTAAGCTTAAGCATCAGAAAATTTTTAGTTGCTAAAATATATATAAGAAGTGAAAATAGAAGGAAAATATGTTGTCTTTTCCTACATGCTTGTTTAATCATGGAACTGAATATGTTTGTGTGATGCCAGAGTTACTATATCTTAGTAAAGAAGAAAAAAAGGGATTGATGGGTGGCTGAATATCCTAACTGAGCCAATTCTAAAATTTGAAATGCTATAATATGAGAAATCTGTTCCTATTTTCTGCCTCTTTTCCAATTAGTTTGTGTAAAGTCATACGCAGAAATGTTTATTTCCCAAGGACTGTTTTTAAATTCTTAGTGTATGTACATGGTATCTCTCTCTCTCTCTCTCTCTCTCTCTCTGTCTGGTATTTACTGTTTTACCTCTGTACCAAGAGATAGGGTTTTTAGTCTAAAGAGATATGAAGAAATTGTCTTAGTAAAATATAAATGACATACATATGATGTTCCTCTACTCTTTTTGTTTTTTTGGATGATATTTGACTCTTAAATACCTACTTCCCATAAATATTTATAATGCCAATCCATAGAGCAGTAACAATAGCCAAACTTTTCACTTAAGCTGTAACCAGAGAATATGTAACTATCATCCTCCATGATCACTAAAAATTTAAAAAGTTCTTTTATCACTCATTGGACTGACAATAAAAAAGTGATCATACTGAATGTTGCCTTTTGCTTCTAAAGAAGATATAGCACTATAAATCTGGCTTAAATGAAAAAGGCTTCCACTTCTGTGGATGCTATAATATTATGACTTTTTTTAAACTGGGACTATAAGTCACTTTACCTTTAAAGAAGCAATAACTTCTTAGTTCTCATTTTTGACAGCATATGGTAAGCTAGATATTGAACCATCAACAAAGAACAGAAGAAAACTATGTAGGGTAAGATGACAATAACTGGCTCAAGCTGCGACAAGGGGAAACCTGACTTTGTTAATATTTACATATATATGTATGACTCAGAGGGTGTACACTAACGTGGCAGCTTTGTATCTTGAGTATTCTGGCACATATTATGATTTGCCAGTCCTCATGATGAATCAGTTACTGAAAATATTGAGCATTATCATTGTTTAAAGCTAGTCTTCTTATTTTTAAGTGATATGTGGTTAGAAATCAGATGTTATTAATGCAGGTCAGAGGAAGGAGATTTTGCAAGAAAAGTGTGCAAGCAATTAAGATAGATGGGAAGAAGGAACACAAGATAGAGTATGCTCAAACTTGTTTCCTTGTTGTAGTTTAGAAATTTCTAGAAAGAATGCCAAAATTTAAAAGGGAAAGTAAATGTTTTCAAAAGGGTTTGGGAAATGCAAGAAATAGATCATGCTGTCTGGGGGCTCAGGGACCAAAGAGTGATCCTGAATAATCCAGTAGCATTATTTCAATTTCTGTGAGGACTACACTGCCAGTCTGAGATCCTCATAATTGAAGCATCATTAGTGTCTAAGAGACCTTCAATCTAGAAGGAAATGAGTAAAACTCTAGATAATGTTTTTGAGCTTATGTTAAATGCACATAGGTGACCTCTAGAAATCACTGGAGATGGGGAAGGGTGGAGTGGATGCTATGGCCTTCATGTATTTTCCTAAGTCTAGAAGATAGCAAAATTTGGGGAATGATAGTAACTTAATTTACATTATTATGAAAGCATAGTGCCTCATGATTTCATCCATGTAGCACATGGTATATGAAGAAAAATATTTCGTTGAATCAAGTTAAGGAATGATCTCATATCTGTGATTTATTGAGTTTTAAAACAAAGAAAAAACAAAACAAAACAAAATAACTCAGCTTGTGAGACCCTGTATTTTAATGGAGAATTTAAACAAATTGCATTCATTATAAGAAGTGAAAATTTTTGTCCCTGTTCAGGTCATTTACTTTATGCTTAATGCATTTCTTTCAATATTATGCTTTGATTATTATTTGCTGGACGTGTTATTTGGATTTTTTAATCTTTCACTAGTTCCTTTTTTAAAAAAATGAACTCTAATACTGCAATCATATTATCACCAGCTCTTTCATACTGCCCTCCATACTTCTTAATTTCTTCTAAATATGTATATTTCTTTATCTGGGGATGTATTTTAGTCATTTCTTGGGAAATATATTCCAATTTACTCTCTTTTTGGCTGTTATGATTCTGTTGTTTAACTTAAAGAGTAGTTTTTTGTTTCAAAAAATATATATGGTTATCTCTATTTTGTTATAGGTAAATTTTTAAAAATATGTCCTACATAGCAGTGCTAACATCTACACTTTCAATGTATTCATATTTTAGCATTTAAATCTTTTTGCTCTTGATTGCTGTTTCATCTGACTCTGATTTATCAATGGTATATCTCTTTTAGTGATCCTCAGTATATTTTACTTCCTCATCATATTCTTTGAGAATCTGGAACAGCACTCTGCTTTTGCCACTATAATGAAATACCTGAAATGATTATTTATAAAGAGAGAAAGGTTATTTGGGCTTACAGTTTTGGCAGTCTGAATCCATGAGTGATTGGCCCCATTGCTTTGGGCCTGTGGCAAGGGAACACAACATGGTAGAAACCTGTATCAGAGCAGAACTTCTCACCTTATGAAGCAGGAAGCAAAAGGGAAAAAGAAGAAGGGACCAGGGTCCCACAATCCCCTTCAAAGGCACATCTCTGATGAACTCAGGACCACCAACTAGACTGTACTTCCTAACTATCTGCAGCACCTTCACATAGCACTACCCCTTGGGAACAAGTCCTTTATACATAGACCTTTGGGGGACACTCATCCAAACCATAGCAAATGCTGATTGGGAAATAGTTCTTCCAAAGAGGATTGGCTTGTGCATTTGCTGGTGTCCTATCTAAGATGATTTCAGTGAGGATCACTGTAAGTGGGAAGGCAATATTTCTGATCCAATTCATCCCATCTGAATGTGAATGTTCACTCAACAGAATCATCAGGGGCACACCAGTTACTGGGCTATGTACTATTTCAGCACCAAATCATCCTTTACCCTTTTTCTTTTTCTTTTTTCATTGTTAGGAGAACAGTCTTTACTATGTCTCATAAAATTTACTACACTTCATGGGAAGGTTCTATTAAAGATATGATCAAACTGTAGTGACAAAGATCTTTCAACATACTTAGTCATTTGTAAGACATTTGGTAAGCAGAAAAGTATATTAACTATACACACACACACACACACACACACAACAGATACTTCTCATTTTCTAATGTAATCTTTATTGTTAGAATTTGCAAGTCCTCTGGTATATTTGTGCCCTAGGTTTCCTTCTCTAACAATACTTCTTGTCAGTTTTTAAAATGTTGGAGGTTAGCTGCTATGGACTTCTCAAACATGGTAAGAAATTGTATCCTGAGGCTATCTTTGTGTTTTAATTTTAAAGGCTGTATTATTTCTCATTTTGAATAGTTTCATACCTGAATAATTACTTGTAAAATACATAAAAAAGAGGAAAATAATTTACAGGTCTCTAACCTACCTAGGAAAATATCATTTCCACATATTCAATTTCAGTACTTATGCGCATGTTTAATAATACATAAGACACATACTTATTAACATGTTTTTATTTAGTCAATATATATTTTAATTTATACAATCAACCTAAAATTTAGTATAATTTAAAAAAGGAAATAAGAAGAAAAAAATCACAAAAACAGTGTAATACCCTGATGCTGAAACCATTCCTAATACTTTGATGAACATGTTTTAAGTTCTTTAAGTGTGACTTTTTTTTTTTTACTAGAGATTGAACCCAAGGGTCTTTAACTGCTAAGCCACATCCCCAGTCTCCTTTTTAAAAAACATATTATTTTGAGACAGGGTCTTGTGAAATTACTCAGGCCCTTGATTAGTTGCTGAACTTGAAATCCTTCTGCCTCAACCTCACAAGCCTCTAAGATTATAGGCATGCACCACCATGTCTGGCTGAAAACTTTTTAAATAACAGTTTAAGAAAACGACAAAAGAAAAAACTCAAGAAAATAGTTGAGATATACTTAAAGGTTAGATATAAAAAATAAAGGAGCCAAGTATGGTGGTTCATGCATATAATCCCTGTGACTCAGGAAGCTGAGGAAGAGAAATTGCAAGTTCAAGATCAGCCTCAGCAACTTAGTGAGATTAGCAATTTAGTAAGATTCTGTCCCAATATAAAAAATAAAAGGACTAGGGATGCAACTCACAGGTAAAGTGCCCCTGGGTTCAATCCCCAGTACCAAATAAAGAAAGAAAAAAGAAGGAAATAAATAGGACATGAAAATGACTGTTCATATCTTTTCATGAGATCTTTCATGTATGTGCCCTATCAATTATTACCATTCATTATTTGGTTTATTCTCATTCATTCTTACATATGTTATATATTCAACATTAATCCTATTATTGAAAGAGCACTATTCTGAGTGCTACAACTAAATGCTGGAAAATAAATGCAGCCCTGCCCTTGGGACATATCCACCTAGTGAAGAGGAAACAGAATTAAACACATTAGTGACCTATATAGAATCCATCAGGGGTACAAAGAGGGATAGACAGTATTTCCTGGGAAGAAAATGGTAAAAAATATTAAGGCAGAATACCTTGAGATGAGTCTTGATAAAGAAGTATGTTTGTTTATCTAACGGAATTGTAAGACTCAGGGTGAGGGAGAAAAATGTGAAATAGTATCTGATATATAAGTAATAGCAAATTCAGTAGATTTACTAAAACAAGTGTGTAAGTATATTAAATTAATGGTGGGAGAACTAAGTTAACCTAATTAGTGAAATAGTTAAGCTGCTGGGAAAGACATTTTTCCAAGTTCAATTCATTGTCAGTGATATGTACTCCTTATATTATTAGCCATAGCTACATCATGTGCCCTCCTGCTATGATCGTGAGATTAGATATTCATTTCAGTAAACATGTCTTAATTAAAATGCCTTCTGAGAAAATGGAATGTTGCATTTTAAAATAGATTTTAGGTTGCTATAGTAACTAATAAAACTGTCACTATTTATTCTAAATAACATAAAAAAATCTTTAAAGATGGTAAATCATTTTCAAAATAGCCTAACCATTAGTTACTGATTTAAATTAAATTATTTTAACAATTAGATGAGTGTTTTATGTGTGAGAAACTGAAGAACATGTACGGGAACAGAGAAAAATAGACATATCTTTGAAAAGGGAGACAAATGTTTGATGTACCTTTTACAAAAGAGGAGCCACTTTCTCTTCACTGATCAGATCATCTTTTCCCTGACTTAGCTGCCCTTGTGCAAGTCACTGAAGCACAAGGGTAGCTAAGTGAGGGAAAGAGTGAGCAACAGGAATAGCACATCCTGGAACTATGAGGCTCTTGGGGTCAAGTCTCTGGAGGAATCCTTGTCTGTGCTGCAGACCTAGTGACACTGGAAACAAAAATGTGAACTAGTGTAAGTATGTTTTAAAGAATTTTGAGCCACACTCCTATAATTCTAGTGTTTCAGAAGGCTGAGGAAAAAGGATCACAAGTTCAAAATCAGCCTCAGTTACTTAGTGAGGACTTAAGTAACTTAGACCTTTTATCAAAGTAAAAAAAATAAAAAGGGCTGGGAATGTGACTTAATGGTTAAGCTTCCCTATATGCAGTCCCCAGAACAAAAAATATATATATTTTAATATAACACATGCAGAATAGAATCTCAGAAGCATCCTGTCTTTTGAAAGTTAACAGAGTAAAATTGAACAAAACATAATCATGTCCCTGTTTACCTGACAGTGTCAGAGAACCTCCAGAGACACTATAAGAAACAGCATAAGGAGCTTATGGTCAAGATCCAGATTTAAATGTTAATGAAAATTCCAGCTAAAAACTTACAGAGCAAGTTTAAAATCTGAAAGTGGACTTCAGATTTTATAGTGGTATATATTACTAGTAGACACCATGATACTGTCTCTTCTTTAGAAGAAACATCACAATTGATGTGTTTTCTGGTTCTTTCTCTGGCTTCAGTTTTCTGACTTATTAAATGGGGAAAGAAAAGTCTATTCTAAATTAGAAAATGATTTTAAAAATTCCAACACCGCCTAATAAAATGTGCTTCTCTTCTTTTGCCAACCCTTTCCAAGCTAAATATAACCTACCCTGCCACTGAAATTTACAGAGGAGTATTTTCATTTAAGGTTAAAATTCTGAAACAGTGGAAGAGTTAAAAGTCCTTCTCTCCCACCATCAAAGGAGAAAACCCAAGTTTGACAACACAAAATAATTGGTTTCATTGACAGAGCAATGCAAAATAGATTACAGTAGATCCTTTGTCATCATGCTGCCATGATCCATTATGTCCATTAAAGATTTCTACTGTGGGGCTGGAGTGGTGGCTCAGCAGTTTCAGTGCTTGCCTGGCATGCACTAGGACCTGGGTTGTACCCCAGTGCTATGTACACACGAAGAGTCTGAGCAAAGAAAGTCATATGAAAATGTAATAAAATTCATTTTCTCTTTCTCTCTCTCTTTCTCTCTCTCTCTCTCAAAAAAAAAAAATTCTGCTATGGTTTGGACCAAATGCCAATATTGACTTTGGGCACTAGTGTGTTATTTGTAGGTGGGGCCTACTGGGAGGAAGGTAGGTCAATAGGGCATGACCTTGAGGGATATTAGGAGCCTAGGCCCTTTCTCTTTCGGAGCTTCCACAAGATGTAAATAGGGTTTCTGAGCCTCATGATCCTGCCATGATGTCTGTACATCAAGGACTCAAAGTGGGCCAAGCACCTATGAGCTAAAACATCTGAAGCCATGAACCAAAATAATTTTTCCCCTTTTTAAATGGGTTTATCTCAGGTATTTGTCTAAGTGATGGAAAACTGACTAATGCAAATTCTTATCCATTCTATTTGGTTTTACCACATTTATATTTCCTAGAATAATAAGAAAAAGTATAATTTTCTTCCTATATAATGTTTTATTTTAGTGTTTAAAGGACTTGAAAAATTTACTGAAAGTCTACTTTGTATCTTAATATCTTTCAGTATTAGTCACGTTTCTGTGAAGTTTCCTAAAATATTTTATGGGAAATTGGCAGGATGTGTGCATATCCTAGTTGATATTTCTCTGTAAAAATGTTTTATGTAATAATTTGACATAGGAATTTGACTTTTAAAAATAAAATTCTTGAATTAACTATTTTTCTCATGAGTTTTTGGGAAATGCTGGATAGCATATGCTTAGAATTTTAGAATTAGAAGTATAATCGGTGGCTCGTGGTTATGGTGCTTGCCTGGCATGCGCAAGGATGCATGTTTGAGCCCCAGCACCATGTACACAACAAAGTCTCAGAGCACTGAAGGCCATGTGAGAAACTAAATAAAATTTATTCTCTCTTTCTCTTTCTCACTGTCCTTCTCTCTTAAAAAAAAAAAAGTATACTCAGAAGATAAACTTACTTAAATCCTGCTGGAGATTAGAAATGATTGTTATCAATAGCATATAAAAATGAGGGGCTAGCACCCAGGTCCAAAGCCCCAACTGTGTGTCAGGGACAAAAAAGCAGATAAAAATCTGAACAAAATTAGCCTTTTCTATCTCTCTCTCACTCTCCCTCTTTTTTAAAAAAAATGTACAAAAATGATATTTTAAAATGAGGATTATATATTTTATTAATAGTTTAATAGGAACAAAATGAAATAAAATGACGTATATTACCCCAATGTGATCCAATGTACAAATGGCAAATAAAAATTTTGTTTTTAAATCAACAATTAGTCTATGTTCCAGGGTTTGAGATTTCCAAAGGAGGGGGGCTCTTTTTTAAAAAAGAGAAATCAGTTTTATTTATTTTTTCATCTAGTCTTTGTTTTTCTGAAACTTAGGTGTGTGTGGTACTAGGGTTCAGATTCAGGTCTTTGCACATGCCAGTCAAGCACTGTACCACTGAGTCACCACTCCAGGCCCAGGAAAAAAGTCTTCTTAAAAAATGTTATTTGCAATGTTAAAAGTAATCACCCTGATATTATAAGGTGGTAAACTACAGAGAACAAAAATCAGGTGCTAATATTACAAATATTTGAGTTTTTAGTGGTTTATCTGCTGCATATATGTTGCATATATCATTTAATTTCTATGAAGCCAAGTGAAGTCAGTGACATCTTTAGCAAACATTGTGTAAAACTAATGGTAAGCGATCAATCAATATTTTCATTATGCTTATATTTTTTTCTTTTTGTATACAGTTCTATACTCAATATAATTAAATATATAATTGAGTTTATATTTCTGCTTCCCTTGCACAGTTTACTGACTATTGATCTTAGAGCCAGAGGTGAGATTTCAGGAAAACTACATGGTTTTCCTCTCCATTTTTACATTTCCCTAAATGAATAAATATTAACTTTTAATAAGCATTAGAAAAAGATAAAATATTCATTCATGCTTTTCCCAAGGCAAATTATAATCTAAATAATCCACTTTTGTCCTAATTTTCCCTATATTCAAAGGTAATTTTACCACACTATAGATATATTTCTAAATGCCATGTAATTTGTAATTAAACACTGACATCAAGTAACATGAATAATTATATGCTTCTTCTCTAGATTTATATAATAACTATTTTCTTCTTTGCACTTATACGACTTGAACATATCAGAGGAAATGCTAACGCATTTCTGAGTGTTATAGTCTAGTTGTATAGATTACTTGGGGAAATTCCTGTTACGAAATCAGAGAAGACATTTTCAGAGGATTCACGACATATTGCTTACTAGGTCATTTCCATCAGCACATCTTTATCACAGTGGTTTACCTCTATTTCTATATATGTTAATATAACTAAATGTATACTGCATATTTATATCTTCAGGTCTCAGAATAAGTTTATGAATTATGCTCTTAAATTCATAGTTTATTTTTTCTCAAAACAGAGTATAAGTTCCAAAAGGATAAAATTTATTTTATCTAAATGTGAATGAATGTCAGTACCTGATACTCGTGGCTGCCTGATTAGATTAATTTGAATTGCCTGAAAGCCTTTTGGAGTCTCATTTAGGAGACTAAGATTCAGCCTAACTCTACTGTTAATAGTCAGTGGACACTGATCTAGCTGCCAATGCTGTAAATCTCTGATTCCTGTCCTGTAAGCTCAGGGTGATAGACCCTGCCTTGCTTAGTTCAAAGGTCTATTTAGTAAAAGGATATGCAAGAAAATCTATAGGTTACTAAAAAAAAACATTGTGTCCTTTCTTATCACACATTCTCCACCTCAATCAGAAGTTCCAGTTTAATACTAAACTTTTAGATCCAGAGTCTTTGGTGGCCAAATAAATAGTCCCTTTCCCACTAATTTTCTTGTGGAAAAACAGAACAACCTTATGTCTGCAACCATTATGTCCTTCCTTTTTAAAATTTAAGCTCTTTTTTTGGAGGGACATCATAATTATATATAATAGATTTGTTATTATTTGTACATGCACATAACATTTGATCTATAGAACTAATTATTTAGTAAAATGAGGAAGGAGGAAAGTTGCCAAAGATAGGAGAGGAATAAAGCAATGCCCAATAGTATTTGAACACAATATATAGGTATGGATAATTTTCTTGATATTTAAATTGCCTTCTTTCTATCAGGCTTGATCACTTGCATATTAACTAGATATTTATGCCTTCCCTAAACTGTATTTGAGTCTCACTTGGGCAGTCGTGTGTGTGTGTGTGTGTGTGTGTGTGTGTGTGTATTTTAACACAGGAAGCCTCATTAAACAACCAAAGACTTTTATGATTATCTTTGTTGTGCTGTTTCTGGCAATTATTCTTCTGAATTATTTTTACTATGATAGGTAACATGCCTTTGACACTTTCTTTAAATTTCCCACAATTACCCTGTGTGAGTATTTTATCTGTTTCCTGATGGATTTGCTCAATGCAAAGTAGGGTCACAGCTGGTTGTAAAGGATTTTTAGTTTACTAAAGGAGAAAGAACTAATATGCCCGGGGAGGGGGGGGGGCGCTCTGAAGGTTTTTAATGAGAACAGAAGCATTTTCAAGTTCTATGCTTATCCTCCTACTAATATCCCAAGTATTGTTAAATGCAATACATCAAGAGCTTCTGAAATGTCAGAATTGAGCTTGAGTCAAAGTGGCTTAAAAAAAAAGGAACAAATAGCTTGCCTCCACCAGTTTATTTAGTTCTGTCAACCTATATTTCTTCTAGAGGGACAAGATGTATAAAAGAGGGCATGAGTATTAGACTTTCCTCAAAACCACCTTGAGACTCCTCATAAAAACCATGAATCTCCATTCCCAGGCTGCTTTGTCAAATGGTTATTGTCCTTTATGTGTCCTACTATCTCAAAAGGAACAACTCACATGCCCTGGACATAGTACCTTCACTGAATTTGCAATATTGTTCTTGTTTCTAAGAGGTCGCAGCAACTTTTCCAGCCTCTTTAACTCTATATGGAATTTCCTTACTTTTTGTTGTGAAAGTTAGAGACTTCCTCAACTTATTCCTAGATGTGTTCTTATGATCTGTTCTTTCCTAAGGTATTGACATTTTCCACAAAACCAAAGGTCACCTATTATAAGTCAAAATCTCCATTTAAAATTGTGTGAATATGCTTTATAGAAGGCCAAAGATAATCTATTTTAAAAATCAGATTTTAAAAATAATCATAGCGTGTGTGGCAGGGTAGGGAGTGGAGAAAATCTTTGGAGGGGGCTATTTCAATACCATAAATAACAAAAATTAAGGAAGTAAGGATATGTAGGGAAGATATTTAAAAATTAGTCATAAGGAGGAATTGCTGACTAAATTGGGAAGATGATATTAGTACAAAAGAATGATTCTAGCTTGGGTGAACTGAGAGGGGAAATACAGAGAATGAGGTAGGTTGTGGAAGGACTGGTTTCAGTTATTGTTTCAGGGTTAAATATGATGTGACTGATGCATACCCATGCGGACGTGTCTAATAGATACTTCGGAGTATTGTTCTGGAGGTCAAGAAAGATAAATCTCAAAGTTGTGAATCACATTGGTAGAGACATTTGAATAAATAACATTTATTGAAAGATGATATTTAATGAAAATAATGCTGAGGGCAGCACACTTGGAATCACATGTATTAGTGATTGATTCTTTACATAAGTAATCTTGCTGAAAACTAGAAAACCTCAGTGAAAGAGAAGAAAAATCAGAAAAATGTGTTTTAGTGGACAGACATATTTCCAATAGGATAGGTTTGCGAGGACATGGAGGTCAAGCAGAATGGAGTCTGCTGTAGTTTAGCATGGAATGCATTTATTAAAGAGTGCCTTTGGGGGGGTCCCTTGTGGCGTAGTCCTGGGTTGCATGAAATGACAGGTCTGATCCTTCCATATTGATCAGCCATTGGATATACATGATCTGGGACTCTGCCACTGAGTCACCCACAAAAAGGCTGGTCACTGGAGGTTGTGCACCACACTCCTAGGATTTACACACTAACAAACCAAATCCTTCCTTAAAGTAAGATTGGTACTTGAGAATGTTCATCACAGAGGTAAAAATGAAACCCGTGAAACTGAAGGTGGTATTTTGAAGCATGCCATGAGAACTAAAGCCATAATTTGCCAATTGCTAAGAGAAATAGAGAAAAATTAAAGATAACAGTTGAGAAAATTTATTTAAAGGAGTGAAAGTCAAGGGCACTGAAAGCAGAAATAAGCCTTGGAGAAAAGGAAAAAAGATTTCTTGAGGATTATGCAAATATAATTGTATTCCTATTAACAGACAGAAGAAAAGGAATACCGTGAATAGAAACTCAATAATTATCTATAAACTCCAGATCATGTAGTTATTGGGAGAAGGGGATGGGGCTT
This sequence comes from Aplodontia rufa, assembly GCA_004027875.1. Lineage (NCBI taxonomy): Eukaryota > Metazoa > Chordata > Mammalia > Rodentia > Aplodontiidae > Aplodontia > Aplodontia rufa. The sequence goes on from PVKS010018394.1 coordinate 28,144, forward strand.
CAAAACTTGGCTGTCTTCCCATTGCTTGCTCACCAAAGGCAGTTTCCACCATGATTTTTTTCTGCCGTTTAGGTCCTGCTTCTCTCCTGGTTCTTGTTTGATGCTTTTCAAATTCGGATGTTGTATGTTCCAACTCCAAGAATCATTTTGCTCATTTACAAATTTTCTAATCCCAGTCTCCATCTATCTAGCCAGTACTTCTACATGATTCTTTTTTTAAAAGGTAAAGGGAGAGAGAGAGAGAGAGAGAGAGAGAAACAAACTTTATTTAGTTTTTCATGCAGCTTTCGTTGCTCCAAGATTTTGTTGGGTATGTGGTGCTGGGGTTTGAACTTGCATACTCGCGCATGCAGGGCAAGCCCCGTAACCCTGAGCGCCACCACTCCAGCCCTACATGACTCTTAATAGTTATCTTGCTCATCTAGTTCCACATTCACAGTTTCAATTAGGAATTCAACTCCAACGCTCTTGTCTTATTTCACTCATACCTGTACCCACCCTCTTTGCTATGGCATGGCACTATATGGTTGAAGCCCTTCTGTTTGTAGGTTCTGGGAAGGAAGGAAGGAAAAATTTATGTAGCACCTCCTATGTGCTTGGAAAAGTTGAGGTTCAATATTAGTTCTGTCTTGATTTTTACTTTATATAATTTGTAATAGCTATGAAAATTGTGCATTATTTCTTATTTTATATATGAGAAAATTTGAGATACAAAAATGTGAACTTGGCCCATACTATAAACTTTCTGTTAATTTCATATCCAATTAAAATGGTAAATGACCTATTTCCATCATACTGTGCTGTGTCTCATATTGTTGGTGGTGTTATAAGCTTGTATTTCTTTCCTATATCTTTCCAATTCACCCCTCACTTTCACTCCCTCAGTGACAGTGTTCTATCAAGGTCATTAGTAACATATTGCTTAAACCTCATGATAAATACTCAGTTCTCATTTGATGGGACCTGTCAGCAGCATTTGACAAAATTGACTACTACCTACTCTATAATGTAACATAGTCATTAGTTCTGTGGATACCATATTCAATTCCTTAACTCTCTCTAATCAGTTCTTTTCCGTAGTACTAGTCTCTCTTCTACTCCTTCACCTTTCAGTGTTTGCATGTCCCAAATCCTTGGTTCTATCATCTTCTTTACCTATGATTACTTGCTGATAGCCTTATACAAAACACTCTGATTTCTCCTAGATATATCTCTTCAGCCATGTTTTCTCTCCAATTCCAGATATGAGTATAAATCTGAATGCTTAGTATCATTACTTGGATGCTAAATAAATACATTAAGGCTGGATGAATACATCTAAAACTATGTTTTTGCTCTTTCTTCTATAGTTTACATCCTGGACTTGTCATTTTAGATGATGTCAACTCCAACTTTTGATAAGGCCCCAAATTTTGGAGTTATATTTTCATATTATATTAACACAGCACATATATTCCCTAAGTACATCTTTTTGGGTCTACCTCTTGGATGTTCTAAAATCCAGGCACTTCTTAAAAATTCATTGTTAACTACCTGGACTTAAGCCTCCATAAACTCTTACCCCAGTTGTTGCCGGAGTCTTCTTAGATATCTCCCATCCTCTATCTTTGCCCTTCTCATGGCACACTTTATCAGGAATGGGCCCTTCAATAAGAAGTCAGAAATGCCTCTTGTCTTCTCAAAGTGTTTTATTCGGTGTAAGACACAAAATCCTTACGATGACTTCTATGTTCTTTTATGATCTGTCCCACTGTAGATTCCATCATTTTTCTGATTTCATCTTCCAGTTGGTCACTTTCTCAGCTACAGGGACATTGTTTGCACAATGTACTTTGCCCTGTTTACTCTGCTTGAAAAGTTCTACTAGATATTTGCCTGGCCAACTCTTTCACCTTCTTTAAGTTTTGCTCAAATGAATTTTCAGTGAACTTTAACTTGCAACCCAAGCCTGTTCAACAGTCCTCCTACATTTATTGTATACCATCTTCTAACATGCTGTTTAGTTTATTTATGTGTTTTATCTATGTTATTTACCTAAGATGGAAACTCCATGAAGGAAAGGCAGTATCATTGTTTTTAATTCATTGATACATTCTAAGGATCTAAAATAATACTTGGCATAATGTTTCAACTTTTTTCAGTAAATACTCCTAACTGAATACGTTATCTCACAAATCAATTTTGCATTGTATTGTGACATTGAACCTTCATCATTAATACCAATTCATGGTACCTATACCCCAAAGAAACCAGTGTATTTGTATTAAGAAATATGAACAATCTAAAACATCTAAGAAACACCTTCCCTCAATAGAAAAAAAAAAGAGAGAGAAAAGTCCAATTAACCCAATTAAAAATGAGTGAAGGACTTAACAGATATTGCTGTAAAGAAAATATACAAATGATCAACAGATGGTCAATGCTGTGAAAAGATGTTCAACATCACAAATAATCAGGGAAATGTAAACCAAAACCTCAATGAAATATCACCTCACACCTGTTAGGATGCCTATTATCTAAAATCAAAAGCTAACAAAGGTTAGCAAGGAGGGTGAGACATTAGAGGCCTCATACACTATTGATAGCAATATAAAACACTGCAGCTGCAGCAACAAACAGTGTGGGGATTTCTCAAAAAAATAAATAAATAAACAAAGCTTCCGTAGGACCTAGCAATCCCACAATATGTTTATATCACTTTAAATAAACTGCTTATTCTCGGAGAATATTGTGAAAATAAAAACAGATTCTCTTCTGAAATAACTAGGAAAAGTGGAAATATGAGTAGTCAACTGCACTGATGAATTACAATGTAAATAGCTGACACATTGGTTTAACAGTACTTAAAATCAATTTATTTGAAATACAGTCAAATATCATTTGGAATAATTTTTCCCACTAAGAATTCTCATCTGGAAGTCCAAATGGAAAAATTAGATTTTCGCTTTCAAAATATTTACATGGATTGAAAAAATTCATCAGCATCTTGGTTCCTAAATTTCATTTTGATTTGTAGCATAATATAATAGATATGGTGTGGAGGCTGGAGTGGTGGCTTAGGAGTTATGGAGCTTGCCTGGCATGAGTGAGGATGCGGTTAGAAACCTAGCACCACATACAAGATGAAGTGTCAGAACAATAAAAGCCACGCGAAAAACTAGATAAAATTGTTGCTCTATTTCTCTCTCACTGTCCCTCTCTCTCCTAAAAAAATAGATGTCATGTGATAATTTATTTTAGTTATGATACTTTCTGAAAAAGAAGGATTTAAAAAATAATATTAGCATAGACACAAGCACTGGAAAAACAATGAAGCATGAATTCTGGACCAAATAATTGACATAGATTAGGAAAAAGCTTCAGACTTTATTATTAGATACTTTTTCTTTTATTGAAAAGCCTTATGAAATACATAATTAGGATTCATAATAGTCCCAGAAGAATGGAAGAAATTTTGCATTTAAACCATGCTTAGCAGTACATGAATGTTATTATATTTTAAGTTATATAACAATTATGATTATTTTTGGAATTGAATGGTAAATGATAAATGGGAAAAATCAAGATTTTATTAAGGAAATATTTATTCTTTACTTAATAGGATAGAAAATTAGCCTATCATATTCCTGATTCTTCTCCCTGAAAAGGACTGAATAAAATGAAAAGCTTGAAACTATTATCTCTCTTGAATCATTATGTTATCATTATAGACAGTATAATTTCTAATAAGGATTTGATATGATTTTATTAGGAATATTAATTTTTAATATGAATAATTCCACCCCATCTTGATTTTAGACCTCTGGTTAAAAGAAAATGGGTTCATATATAATTTTTTAAAAATCTAGTCATATTTCCCATAGAAGCCAATGCCAAACATAAAATAAAACACACATTTCTTTGTTGGTCTTTCCTAAAAATGTTAGCACAATTGGCTTTAGTATCCATTATATTATAATTAATTCAGATGATGGAGGTAGGCAAATCAACATTAAAATAATTTTTCAAGTTAAAGGGGGTTGTGAGATATAAGGATCTAATTTCAATTTTCTGCAAGTGGCTGTCCAATTTGTTAAACACCAATTGTTGAACAGACTGTCTTTCCTCAAAGCTATATTTTTACCCCCTTTGTCTAGTATCAGATGGTTAAATATTTGTGAGTTTGTCTTAGTGTCTTCTATTCTGTTGCATTGGTCCTCATGCCTATTTTGATACCAGTACCATTCTGGTTTTGTTGCTACAGCTCTGTAGCATAATTTAATTATTTCAGGTCAGATATTGTGATATATCCTGCTTCACTGCTTCTTTTTTGTTTGTTTGTTTCTTAGCAGTGCTTTTGCTATTCTGGGTTTTTAAATTCTTGATTGTTCTAAATGAATTTGAGAATTGATTTTTCTATATCTGTGAAGAATGACATTGGTTTCTTGATGGAGATTGCTTTGAATCTATACAGTGCTTTTGGGAGAATGGTCATTTTAATTATATCAATTCTACCTAACCAAGAACATGGAATGTTTTTCCATCTTCTCAGGTCTTCTTCAATTTCTTCCTTCAGTTTTCTATAGTTTTTGTTGTAGAGATCTTTTACTTCCTTTGTTACATTAATTCCCAAGTATTTTACTCTTTTTGAGGTTATTGTGAATCTTTATACCAAGTCAAAATGGATTTAGGAATTAAACCAGCAAGTTTACAACTGTTAGAAGAAAAACTATGATCAACATTCCACCATATTGGTGTAGGCACCTTCTTACTTAACAAGACTCCCATAGCAAAAGAATTGAAGCTAGGGGTGGAGCAGTAGGTTAGTGGTTACAGCACTTTCCTGGCATACAAGAGGACAAGATTTTGAACCCAAGCACCATGTACTCAATGAAGTGTCGGAGCAACAAAAGCCTCATGAAAAACTAAAGAAAAATTGATTCTCTCTCTCTTTCTCTTTCTCTCTGTCTCTCACTGTCCCTCTCTCTCTTAAAAAAAAAGTTAAAGCCAAGAATTAGTGTCAATGAGTGGGATGCCATTAAACTAAGAAGCTTCTGCATAGATAAGGGATTCATCAGGACCACCAAGAAAGAACCACAGAATGGGAGAAAATCATGGACTGCTACCTCTTGGACAGGGGACTAATATCCAGAATATTAAAAAAAGTAACACTAAAACCACAAACATTCAATCAATAAATGCACTATAGAACTAAATAGAAATTGCTCAATAGAGAAAGTGTTCTACATCTCTAGCAATCAAAGAAATGCAAATCAAAACTACATTAAGATTTCACCTCACTCCAGTCAGAATAGCAAAGATGAAGAATACGAACAGTAGCATATGCTGGAGGGGTTGTGGGAAGAAAGGCTCACTAAAACACTATTGGTCATCCTGCAAACTGGTACAGCTACTCTGGAAAGCAGTGCAGAGTCTCCTCAAAAATTTAGGATTGGAACCACCTTATGACCCAGCTATTCCACTCCCGGGTATTTTCCCAGAAGACCTAGAATTAGCATATTATACGACACAGCCACAGCAATGTTTATAGCAGCTCAATTTACAATTATGAAATCAACCCAGATGGCCTTCACTGGATAAATGGATCCAAAAATTATTTTGTATATATACACACAATAGAGTTCTACTCAACTATTAGAAAGAATGATATCATGGCTTTTGCGTAAATTGATGGAAATGGAAAAAAATCATGCTGAGAAAAATAAGCCAAACCCAGAGACTCAAGGTTGAATGTTTTCTCTCATATGCAAAAGTTAGAATAAAACCAAGGATAAGGTGAAAGTTAGACATGCTTATTTACTAGACCCACCCAATTTGAACTGTGGCATAATCTGTGGGAACTATAATTATGAAGGGGGTGGAAGAGAGGATGGGGAAAGGTAAGAAGGAGGGTGGAGAGGGAGGGGAATGGGGGGTTATCAATTCTGTATGATACACTTGACTCCTCTCAGGATCCAAATAGTACTCATGCAGGCATTTAAATCTGGAAGATTCAAAAATTAATATACATGCATATGGACACATTTATAATAGGGAGAATTACAATGGAGACTAGAGAGTGGGGTTGGGCAAAGGAGGGAGATACTAGATAAGGATGGGGCTCAAATTACATTATCATTACATATGCATACTTGAATGTAAAGCAATGAATCCCTTCAATACATAAGAATATGCTGAACTAATAAAAATAATAGAAAAGGTGCTGTGTTTAACTCAATTACATGCCATTCTCAGACTCTTATAATAAATATACTATTTGTTCCTATTCTAATTCAAAACTATATATTTTCACAGGGCATAATCCTCTTGATATTGATTTTAAAAATCCGCTGATTCTTCCTCCATTCCATTTTAGATCAATAAGAAGGCTGTAGCCCACTTGAAAAGAGAGGAGAAAAACCTAATAGTGATGAGTTAACTGATATGCACTCTGATACATTACCAGATGTTGCTCTTAATAATAAATGTAGTCATCAATTTTACAAATCTGGAAAATAAACTGAAATAATTATTCTTTCAGTTTTGATTTAACTGAAAAACAGTTAATGGGAGGAGGGCAAGTGCTCTCCCCGCTGAAACAAGCTGTAGTTCACTGACAACCAGGTCAAGTGTGTATTTTTCCAGTGGCCTAATTTATTGGTATGTATACCCACTCAAGTGAAGAGACCTCAGAGGGCTTTAATGCAGAGGCACCAGAAGAAAACTCGAAAAGCTCAACATTAATAGTAAACAGATGCCACTCAAAGACATTGGCTTGATATTACTACTGATATCCAACCATATCTCATACTAAGAGCTAACATTTATTGAACACTTAATCTCTAAACATCACATTTAGTCCTGTATATCTAATTATAAAGACTGATGCTATCATTATCCCTATTTTAAACATAAGGAAACTGAGATATATTCATTTTCCCAAAGTCTCAGTAAGTGACAGATCTTGGATTTCTAGTCTGTTTTTTTTTTAAATCCCTGTTTCACTGATTTTATATGGTTCCTAAAGGATTATCACTGAATCCACTATTTATACAGAGAAATTAATATTTATATCACATATTTGTTTAAGAAATGTTTTCATGAGAAACAAAGCAATTGTTTACATTTGCATAGAACGTAGCAGGCACAGTCCAATAAGCATACATATTTAAGATCCTAGTATCCTACAAGGCATCATCAAAAGTTCCTCATAGATAAGCAGTGATATTTATTTTTTCTCATACTCTAAATTAGTAGTTAGAAAAAAAAACAATAGTAATTCAGGGCCACAATGCACAATTATGGTATTGTGTGTGACGACTCTAGTGGGCATTATTGATGTAACTGTATCGCTGGGATAATAAACTACTGAATGAGAAGCATCAAACTTCTGCATAGATGCTTCCAGAAATTTGTGGAATTTTGATTTCAGAAAGATATAACTGGAGCATATATCTTTCCTATGTATTTCACAATGTATAAAAGGACAAAAAATTAGTATTTTCCCACCTCTAATTAGGGGACAGAAATAATAATTAAGGGCTAGAACAGTGGCTCTGTGGCATAGCACTTGCCTGGCATGTCTGAAGACCCAGGTTCAAACCCCCACAACACATATACAACTAAATGTCAGAGCAAAGAAGGCCAGATGAAAAACTAAGCAAAGTTGACTCTCTCTTTCTCTCTCTCTTTCTCTTACTCTCTATGTTAAAAAAAAGAAGGAAAAAAGAAATAATAATTAAGGGCAATGTAATTCTTCATGGTGAAAACCCTAAATATCTAGACACAAAATAAAATATATCAGTTGTAAGATGTTAGATTTTCTGGGGAAGTTCTAGTCAACCTGCTGATTTTGGGATCCTGTTTTCATCACCTGAAGGAATTTAATTGTTTTATACTCTAGTTTCCTACCTATAAGATGAAGGTAATGAAAGTAACTATCTCATATTTCATTTTGAGAATTTAGTATTATGTAAACCTCAGCACAGTGCATATAACATATAATATTAATTATTGTTCAATGATAACTAGTTTTAAAACAAAATCGCAAGTACGGCAGAAGTGATTGCTTATTTTATAATATTTTTATAACAATGAGGAAAAAGCTCAGTAAAATGTAACGAAAATGAAAATAGACAAACCAAAGAGGAAACAATGTGTAGCTAAATGTTCATTCAAAACAATTCAATCTCAGTCGTAAATTAATTAAAAATGAAACGTTTTTTATGCGTCCACTAAGAAAGATATGATGAACAATATTTTTATTGGAGAGTGTGATATAATGTGATTTAACATTAATTGATGGTGATCTTTTAACTGCTGAAAATATATTAGACAACCTTTATCAAAATCCATCTTAGAGAGAGAGAGAGAGGAGTGTTAGTTTTAATTGTTCACCTGCTTTCTATTTTTCCTCCACTTAGTTGTGTATGTGGGCTGGAGATCAAACCCAGATCCTCATGCATGCCAGGCAAATGTTCTACTGCTGAGCCACCTCTCCAGCCCAAGATCCGTTTCTTTATTAACGATCTTTGATCAAGTAATCTAGTACCATGGATCTTATTTAGTGAAATGACCTCAACATATGTTATGATTTGAATGTGAGTTGTCTGTCCAAAACTCAAGTGAGACAATGCAAAAAAGACTCAGGTAAAATGATTGGGTTATGAAAGCCTTAACGCAATCAGGGATTTAATCCCTTAATGGGGATTAACTGGCAATTGAAGTCTGGTAGGGTGTGGCTGGAGGAGGTGGATCTTTGGTGGTGAGCCTTTAGGGTATAAATTTTGCATCTGGCATGGAGTTTCTCTTCTCCCTGGAGCCTTGCCTTCCACCACCATCTTCATCCTCCTCTCAAACCCCAAAGAATGGAGCCTGCCATTGGAGTCAGACCTCTAAAACCATGAGCCCCTACATAAACTTTTCCTCCTCAAGTTATTCTCGTCAGCTCTTTTAATCACAGCAGTGTAAAGGCTGACTAAAATAAACAAATGCAAAACTACATTTTAATAAGGGAATTTTTACAAAAATAATAGTTTATTTACATAGATTATATTCACTAAAAGTAAATACTACAAAGATTTGCCAGTCAAAAGGAAAAATTATTAGAGTTTTGAGTAAAAAATGGGGCAGACATTTTATGTTTGTAAAGGAAGGCAAAATAAATCCTAGAATGAAGCTACAGCATATCACAGTGATTTTATTAAATCAATAGCATTTTGAGTGACTTTTTTCTTGTTTTTCTCTCTTCTGCAATGCTCTTCCAATACTTTTAAAAGTTGTTTAAGTATACATTCTATAATACAAATATTATTAAATAAATTTATAATTATTTAGATTTTTTTACTTTGGAAAGTTATGAGAAACCACAGGGGCAACCTTAAGAGAATTTTCTGAGAACTAGCTTTTAAATTCTCAAAACCAATCACAAATAAAAGCACAGGTTTTTTTTGTCCTATATTTAGAATGTAAATCATTATGAATTGAAATTATTGATAATACAAGACTTTAATGTCTTATATAATCCTACTTAAAGTAGGATTATATAAGAACATCAAGGCATGTGTTTTAAACTTTTTATATGTGAACAATGAATAATGTAAAATAAGATCTGATTGCTTGAGAACTAATATAAATACAATGTGTCCCTTCATTTAGTATATATCATAAGTAAGCATCACTCACCATGCAGGGTGCACAAATTTAAATGTTTAAGATACAATACCCTTTCCATAAATCTGGGGCATATAGGAGGAAAATTTAACTCAGTTTTTAGGAGTTTAGACACATTCTGGAGGACTTGATGATATCTTGCCCAAGTCTTGAAGGGTGAGGAAAGTTTGCAAAAAAAAAAAAAAAAAACAGCTAAGAGGCAGAGAAGATAGCGGGAGCAGATACACTGATGAAAGTAGTACAGTGCTGTGTTTAGACAGAGAAGAGACGGCTCAGTATTACCAAGGGGTGAAGGCAGACAGAAAAGTCTTGGGAAAGCTTACATGAAGTATTTAGGAACATAATCTCGGTATTTCCTTTCTTGCTTTTGGTCATAGACCTCTGATTATCTGACGAAAGTAATCAACATGCTTCTGCTCCAAATTATATATGTCAGTGCACTTTGTCATTTTGAATATAATTTTAGAAAGTTTGCTGAGCACCTGAAATCTATTAATTGACTCTTAATCCTTTGACAGGCAAAAAACCAAAACAACTTAGCTCATTTATCAAGGCAAAATTATGGAAGAAGAAAGGAGGTATGATTATTTTAAATTGGAAATTGTACCAGGAAATCTTGTTCCGACTCTGAATTGGATTCCAAGTGAATCTTACTCTTTTCATTTCCAATACCGCGATCCAAATCAAAGTCACTCTTTGGCATCTAGAACACTTTTTTTTTCTTTTTTAAAGAGAAAGAGAGGGAGAGAGTGAGAGAGAAAAACACAAAATCAGTTTTATTTATATTTTTTTATCTGGCCTTCATTTCTCTGACACTTATTTGTGTATGTGGTGCTGGGGTTTGAACCTGGATCCTTGTGCATGCCAGGTAAGTGCTTCTACTGGTTCAGCCCTTTGGAACACTTCTTAACATTGTCTTTCTGTTTACACTTCCTGCCCTTCTTCTGTTGTTTAGATTTTGTTTGATCATTGTCCAAGGTCTTATGCTTTGAAACTTCATCCCCAGTGTGTAATATTAAGAGGTAGTAGCAATGTGGTTGCTGTGTTTGGAGAGGGAACTTTGATAAGTCATTTGGATTAGTGAAGTTTAGAATGCAGTCCCCATTACTGAACTCTGGTCACTTTATAAGAGAGAGACTTGAAGAGACATACTCAGAAATATGAGCTCTTGTCGTTTGCCAAGTGTTGCTATTTCACAACCTCAGAACTGTATTAGCAAGAAGTCTATAACCAGATGGAGCCCCTAGAACTTGCACCTCCAGGACTATGAGCCAAAATAAACCTCTTTCCTGTATAAAGTACTCTGTCTCAGGTATCTTGTTATAGTAATCAAAAGTGGATGAATACACCTCCTATAATCTGTTACTTGTATTACAGAAAGGATGAGGCATTTCAAATCATATTGCTCACTGATTAAGACTCTGAAGGTGTTTTATTGCACTAGATTAAGCCTGTCGTAACTACAATGTCCATAAGACTGGTGCTCTGGCTAAGGCCAACATCCCCAACTTCACTTGGGACTGTGCTCTCCTGCTGTTCCTGTGATCTAGCCCAGTGAATTCTTGTCCCCTCCACCAACCTATATTTATTCCTTCCTCACACCTTTGCATCTGGTTCTTTCCTCTGCATCAAATTTTTCTCCAACCCTCATGATTGAATTCCTACCTATCATTAAAATCACATTAAAATTTCTATGATAGGAATTCCTTGACAACTCAATCAAATCCCTACTGTCCTTTAGTCACTCTCAATATTCTACTTGATAGAAATTATTAATATTTGATATATCTTATTTATGATTATTTACAATGCTATATTTTTTCTTTCTGTCCATACCACCAAATTAGAATTTTATTTATTTTTTTTAAACATCCATGAATGTTATCTGACCCATAAAGGGTAGTCAACATATGTCAATTAAACCTAATTTTCTGATACTAGAGACTGTGTATTACACAGTGTTTAGACATAGGTCTAAAATTATTAGATCATATATATGTTCTGTAGAAATGTATGAAAAGAATGCATGATATTTTTAAATTATTTTTAAGTTGACATTTATAAGGTGAACAATAAACCTTTGAAAATGAATATAGGCTTATATATTTGAGAAATTTTACTTTAAAATTTGCAACTCTGTTTACCTAAAGGGAACTTGAAGTTTTCTGGGTTTTTTTTGTTGTTGTTGTTTTTTTTTTTTTTTTGTATCTGGCTTTTTTTGACAAGTTATTTTCCTGCTTCATTGAAATATAAAACAAATATTGTTGAAAATTATATTGATATTTTTAGCCATGTACCATAAGGTCAATTCCAAGTATTAGGAAGTAGAAAAATGAAAATTCAAAATTGAACTAATTTTTAAGTATCATACAAACAATGATGAATAGATAGAATAACTTCTATTTAAAATC